>JAQQAE010005167.1:0-17922 GCA_029823295.1 Pseudamia nigra | reverse complement strand
AGGTGACTGGAGAGGTGAGAGATGAGGAGAGACAAGGAGGATGGAGAAAGAAGGAGAAGGAGGGAGAAAAGGAGGGAAGTTTAAGATAGAGGTATAGGAAGAGTGCTTTGTAAAAGGAAAAAAACAACTACATAGTATTTCAGATTAGTCATGACACTGTGCCAAATTAACCTAATGACCATGACAAGGAATTCTGTGCAATGAGTGTTCTCTTTCATATATACTGACCAAAACTTTCAACTCAACACTCCCAGGTTTAAGATGTTTTGAGCATGCTGAGCTACAGTAAATTGTGAATTTGAGTTATGACACAAAGAATACACCTTGAAAGCTCATAATGTTTGGCTGTGTTTTGCTGTGTGAGTACGTTGTTCCACTTGACTGCAC
The DNA here is from genome assembly GCA_029823295.1 of Pseudamia nigra. Classification (NCBI taxonomy): domain Eukaryota; kingdom Metazoa; phylum Chordata; class Actinopteri; order Kurtiformes; family Apogonidae; genus Pseudamia; species Pseudamia nigra. The sequence goes on along the minus strand of JAQQAE010005167.1, from coordinate 17,535 downwards.
ATCCTTAGAATTATGGTATGCTAATGAAATTGAGTAGCTCCAACTGACCAATCCTTCTAAAACTTGGTCAATAAATAGCTGTACCAATGGCAATTTTTAGTACTCATTTGCATTGTTTCAGTGCAACGTTTGTCCATGGTACAACCTAGTCGAATTCAGCAAGAACGAGGCATTGGTATGCTGACTGGAGGAATGGCACGAAGACATGTTGCCAGGGCCTTGGGTGTCCATGTGTCGACTATTTCCTGTCTACGGAGGCGGTTTAATGACACAGGGCATACTAACAACTGACCACGTGGTCCCAGGCCATGTGTCATCACCCCCCTGGCAGAACTGGTATATTCGTCTCCAGCACAATAAATTTGCAGTTGTGACTAATTTGTTTTCCATTTGTAGCGCTATTACACTGAATTCAAATTCAAATTTGAATTCAAATTTCTTATCTGATATGTGTTGTTAATGTATATCACTTTAATTGGGTATAATGTGCATAAACCTGAATGTTGCATTGGAAGTTTTGGTCAGTGTATATACATATAGTCAATTTCATGCCACACATGTCACAGGGCCTTCATGAAATGAGAGAATGAGGTTTGTTTGCTGCAAGGAAGTAAGCTGTGAATGGAGTAGGAATCTTAGCAATGTGCTCTGAAGAAATTTGAACTGAAACTATCTATGGGGCACGATTGACTGCTAAACCATCTACAGATAGATGCCCCTTAACTGGATAAAATCATTTAACTTCTTTTTGTAAGTGGCAAGTAAGCCATGTAAATATAAACATAGTGGGAAAACCACCACTACTGAACCGAGTTTACTGCTGGAAAATAGCACTTCCTCATCTGACCAACAAAGCCACATGGTGGATATGAAAGCAGAGATTTTCTCATCTCTTAAGTCTGAACTAACTTCTGAACTAGTTGAAGTCAGCGTTTGCCAAATGGCCAGCATCAGCCATAGTTTGAAGTTTTTAAATATAAGTGGAACTTCCTATTTTCAGTGTTATACATACAGTAGGTAGGCACTACATGTGTAGTATATTCACATATTGTGAATTTCCTCATCTTATGGTGTGTCTGCTATCTCTTTGACTTGTATTGAGTTTGCTTGAGCAGTAGTAACACTAAACTAAATATCTGAAGTTTTGTCTTCTCAGAGGATAGCTTATAAATAAATATGAATAGTTTATAAATTTGTCTACTGCCATACTGAGGGTAAATATATTTCCAGCTCTCAGTATATGAGCCAGCTACTTCTGTTTAGGATCGAAACTATTCCTTCTGCAACCTCCCCACACAGAGTGCAAATGTGTTTTACAGAAATCCGAAAGGTTAAAGTCAGATAACGGTCCGGGAGATAAAAATAAAACACAAAGTTGTTGTTGATAATAACAGAAGATATGACGACAGTGTTAAGCCATGAGGCAGAGGGAGAAAATGAGCATTTTTAAAAATAAATACATGAAAATGTACTCAAACCAAGCTCATACCCTAACACTTGTAATAGATCTTCTAGAGCAGGGGTGTGCAACCTGTGGCTCTAGGTTGTGGCTCTTTAGCGCCTTCCCTGTGGCTCCTGTGGCTTGGACCAGTGATGGAATTAACGTATTATCCATCCATCCATCCGTCCATTTTCTACATCAAAATGAACAAAATAAGCACTAAATCAAATAGACAAAACTGAAGACAATGATGTACAAAATGGACCAAATATCAAGATCATGAACCAGATCTAACTATATAACTAATAAAATGATCAAACATGAACAAAACAATTAATCCAATCAAATAATAACAAGATTAAGAAAAAATGATCCGCAAAACAATCAGGAAGATATTACAGAAATAAAAATTAATATATTTTGCTTAATGAAAATGAATAAAAACTAACAAAGTATTTTTTTAAATGACCAAAATAATGAACAAACATCACAAAAGTGAACAAAATGATTAAAAATGAACACAAATAATGGGAACAATCAACACAAAATCTCCAAAAGTGATGAACAAATGAACAAAATAATCAATTAAAGGAACGGAATAATCAAGATGAACAGACAGGGAACAAAGACGAACAAATTAAGCAACAAGATGAGCAGAAAAGAATGAAATAAGAAACAAATTGGTTTCAAAATGTGCTACAGAAATGGTACAGATATTTTTTGTGGCTCTCAACACATACATTTTATTTCTTTCTGTCCACAAATGGCTCTTTAGATTGAAAAGATTGCAGACCCCTGTTGTAGAGACTGCTTGAATAATTGCAGGTCAAAGCGTTTTGTTGCATATTGCTGCCACTGGTGGATCTGCGTCCTTATATAACTGAGAGTTTGAAATATTCAGCTGTGATGTTATTTAAACTTGCAGGAAGGAGGCCGTGCCTTATGGTGCAAGAGCAGGTTAGTATGAAATGTTGCAAATTACCACACCAGGTAATTTGAAGAACATCAGTAGAGCTAATAAAGTGAAGCAGCAGCAGATGGTAAGCACAAAACCAAGATGATGAAGTTTCTTTGCAAGCAGCTGCTATTCGTTGGAAACAAACTTCACAAAAACATTGCTGATTCTATATGTAAATTTAAAAAAAAACCTCTGCAATGCACAAAAGTTGCAAAGTCATTTTCCATTTGCATCTGTGTAATGTAAAGAATCATCACAGTTTATAAACTTATTTGCTTTATTTATTTATTTCCCTGCTTTATAGCTTCACCAAAATTGGATTTCAAGCCTGGCTACCCTAAGAGGATCTACAAACACATGTGGTGCAAGAGCAAAACTGTGGAAGAGCACTGAGTGAAAAAATAAAAGAGTGGAAATTAAAGTGGTTTAGCCTGAATGGATTTAAGAGGCTGGAAAAGAAATTTTAGTGCCCAGCCATTCATCCTTCTCATAACACTACTAATATATATTTTTAATGGTTTGTCTGTTTCAGCTCAGCAGAAATCCAGAGGCATTCCCCAGGAGGAGTTTTACTCTTACCCTGTTTCACGCAGTGTCACAGTTGTGTGAGTGACTTCAACATTGCATCATTAATCTGGCTGTATTACTTATAGGTTCATGCAATCATGGTATAACTTAGTTATGCCTGAAAAGTAATACTGTATGAAAGAGTCAAATTATGGAGTAAAGGTTTCATTTTGTTAAAGGAGACATATTATGCATTTTCTGTCATAATATTTTACATTTCTGGACCTTAAACATGATATAAATTCAGTTTTAAGCTTCAGGATTAAGCTTTTTGGTCCCTCCCAGCTCCTTGTTCTGATTGGTTGTTTCTTTTTCTGAGTGATAGTGCAGTCGGAACAAGCAGAGTTTATGGGGTGTGGCTTATGCAAATGACACAAGAGACTGGTAGGTACTTATGTGAAGTGAACCATCCTAGAAGGTGGCCTCAGTCCAAGTGGGTGGCGCCGAGGCCTCAGTCTGAGGCGAGTGATCTCAGTTGTGGCATCACATATGAGGGAGAAGACAAACTGCGAGTTTTCAGGCAGATTCAGCTGACTGGATCAGAAAAACTGTGGACTAAGTGTCCTCGAACTGTTTTGATACTGTAGCATAATTTTAGGGTCCAGGAACATATTTTATCATGTTAAAAAGCACAAAAACTTGCTCATGCCTCTTTTAAAGAGCCAGCATAATTTTAATTTTTTATTCAAATTTTGAAACTAGTTGTCATGCAGTATATTATGTGCCTTCCAGAAACATAGCTGTTAAAATGACTGAAATACTAGAAATACTTAGAAAAGCTCTCTTTTTTCAGAAACAAACATAATATTTAAATAGTGTGCGCTCAGAGAATTCAAAAACAATGCAAAAAGAAGACAGTGTTGAGCTAAAAAAAATCAAACTCAAGAAAGCCTGGTACTATATTGCCAGTATGCATTTAAACACATGTCAATCATAAGTTATAACCAGAGGAAAAAAAGGATCAAAGCCTACAAATACTGAAACAACTTTACAAGCAAGAATACCAAAGGGAGGTAATAGTGAGCTTCTATGTGTTTTTTTTATTTGTGTCTCTCTTTGTAAATTATACTCTCTATATATAGGCTACAGCTGCAAGAGGACCACACTCACTTTTTTGGGGGGGGGCGGGGGGTTCCCATACACAATAATCAGAGGTGTGTAGAGTAAACAGAAACAGTACTCAATTAAAATTATTGTTGCTTCATAATTATAATGACTCAAGTAGAAGAACTCATAAAATAAGTACACAGTATCACATTAAAAAAAACTACTCAAGCAGTGAGTAACTTCATAACATGGACTAATATATTGTGTTCTAACAGGTTATTTATCAGCAGGTTTTTTAAAAAGTGTAAAAAACACATTAGTTGTCATCAGTAAAGTGTTAGAACCAAAATATAAAAATAAACATTGGTAAACCCTGTTTGCTGTCAAATGTCAAGAAAAAAAGCCTCGATGACCTATTCAGGATTTCCTAATTACAGGATTTGTTGCTTATTTCAATCATTTCCACTCTTTTTATTTATTTTTTGGTTGTTTTGCTCACCTTTGTTCATTTAACTAATCGTTTTGTTCAGTTTTTCTCATTTTGTTGCCTTTTTGGGTCAGCTATGGTATAGTTTTTTTTATTCAAGTGATTTTTTTTGTTAATTTATGCAATAATTTGTATTCATTTTGTTTCTCAATTTGTTTACTTTGTTCATTTGTTAGAATACTTTCTTCATTTTTATGCATTTTGCTGCGTTGTTGATTTCCACTGTTTAGCATCGACAGACTGTGTATTCATAATCTGACTAATTTGGAGGCAAAAACACCCCCTACTCACTGAGCGGTGGCCAAATGTAACTGATTAGAAGTATATTTGTTTCATTACTAAATGTAACTGAGTAAGAGTAAAAAGTACTTAAGTACATTTAAAGGAGTAAATGTACTTGAGTGCTACCGACCACTGACTATACTGTAGCTAATGGCACAAAATAATCCCAGGAGAAAATGCCAGAATTAAATAAAGTTCTGCATTATCCTCAGATGTAGATCATCTGCACTGGAACACACTAGATCCATTAGATATAGCACAGTAGCCTGCTACTGCCAGAAGAATATTATTTTGAAAGAAAGAACATGAGCAAAGAATGACCATATTTAAATGTATTTATTTTTTCAACAAATCTAGCCTGTTAAAAATGGACATATGTGCAGCAATAACAGAAACTATATAAGTGCTGGTTCAATATCACTTGTTACAATCTGAGCTACATTCGACCAGTGCGTGTGAAGAGAGGTAATTTGTAAGGAAGACAACAAACTTAGCTGACAATGGTCTGGCAAAGAGGGAAATCTCTTCTTATTTTCCTCTTTCATGTCTCTTTTGTATGCTCCTCTTTAAACCCTACAGAGAATTTAGTAGCTGCTCAAGGTCAAGACAGCAGGTGGTCACAACACCCACGCCAGTTCTAAACCCTGTGCCGCTGCACACGCTAGATGTAGACATCAAAGCTAACATTCACATCTGCAGCTGTTTGTTTATTTTGCTGCTGCACAGCATGACAGAAGATGAGTAGTTCTTTTTTAGCAGGATGGAAACATTTGTTCTCTTTAAGTCCTTCTGTTGAGAGACACTCCATATTGTAATAGTTTTATGCTACTAAATCAAATTTGTCAACTACACACAGTAACACATAACAAGAGGATATGGTTTATCCAAGCGACATTTGTCTCCGTGTAATCTGGCTCACAGAGTGCATTAAAACATTTTCTCCTGCCAAAATAAAGATCTGCTCATACTTGATGTTCTGCTAAAAGTTCTGAGTCTGAACCAAAACTCTTGCCATAAATTAATGTCCCCGTAAATGATGAGGAACCTTATCAGAGGTAATCAGTATCCTCTGGCAGGTTTCACAAACATGACCCAAAAACTTTTCTCTTATCGGTATACAAAGTGATATGGACTGACAGTAGCACTATCACACATGAAGCAGGTTGAATAATTCAGTGTATTTTCTGAAAGGACAAAAAGACTCAGGTAGAGTGACAACTTGTCAATAGAAGATAAACTGGGTGAATGAATAAATAAAAGATGGCATGCCACAAGTTCTAGGTAAGCCATTGCCACTTCTCTGCAGTTTTCTTTACCCCTCGCTTTACCCCTACTTTTTTCTCTCTTTTGTTTTATGTAAAAATAAATACTATCTTTTGTTCATTTTTGGTCGCTGTATGTGAGTGCACACTGAAAGTGAAGCTGAGCCAGGGATTTCTACTTCAAAGGGGGCTGTAAGGAGAGAGGTGAGGTTTAATGGTGACTAACGTTGGCTGCTGATGCCGTTGGCAAGTTTCTGACTCACTTTAGCTCCCATCAGAGTGAACTCTGACCAAGTGTGTCCTACACGGCAGCCATGTGTGGGGCTGAAGGGGAGTCACTCGGACAAGACAGGAGTGAAAGGGTGTGGAGCGTAACTAAGGGAGCTGCCGGGAGGCAGGTTCTGCTGTGATTTGACAGTTTATGGTCAGTGCATTTATCACAAATGTCACCCTTCATCACCACTGAGCTGTACCACAGAGCCTACATGTATAATATTTAAAGCAACGATCAGGTCAAGTAGAAAGCACCATAGACCAAAAGACATGTAATTATCAGTGCAGATAAAAATAAATCAGTTGATGGTATCAATTAGTACAATAGGAAATATATAATATGGTCTTAATTTTTATGTCAAATTGTAGCTGTGGCTGCACTTAACTGTTTAAATGTTTCATTTTTTGGTTTGTGTATTTGCACACTCTTTGCTGACTATTGCACATACAGCTGGTGTTGCACACTAGCATGCACAAATATGTACATACAGTAGTTTACATTGTTATACTTCTGCTCTCATTTTGTATGTACATAGTTTATATTTGTGTATTATTACTAATACATTTTGTAATTTGTAGACTTTATATTTGGCATTTATTGCAGACAACAAAGAAAGAATTTCATTGTACAAGGAAACATGTTTCCTTTGTGTGCATATCACAACAAATCTTAATTATAAGGTAAAAAAGAAAATATCAATTTGAATCCAAATTATGATAAAATAAAATCTCTGGCTGCAGCTCTGACCTTTAGACTTAACAGGGCAGAAAATAATTTTCTATATGTGGCCAAGATGGTTTCACTGACAGATAAACAGATTAAATTAGATGTAATCATATATTTTGACTCTAAAACACACTCAGGTCAGATTGAAGTTCAATAGCTATTTAAACAACCATCAAATGAAAAAAAAAAACATAAATGGTGTATGTTATGAAATGAATCTCTTAGTACAAGAGGTAACTATTAAGTAAGGTTCGGTCTTGAGAGCTTGGATTATGAAACAGCTATTATTTTTAAGTATATTACCCTCTGTGTCTTTATATTGTGTTTCTGATTGGATTCCAGTGACAACGGTATTTCAGAACATTTTAAAGTGAAAAAGATTAATAGTTCTTGAATTTGTTCATGTTCTCGTCTTTCACCTGGCTGCATATTTAATAGTCTGCTGTGTTCCCACTATTTTTCTGCAACAGCTTATTTCTGTGGAATATAATGCACGTAAATTACAATGAGGTATAACAGCAATTTTCATACAAAACAAGATTATTTTTTCCAGTATGTGAGTGAAAACTATTCAAGTCCACATTTATCAGCGACCTCTTCATGTTTATGCATTTGTCTTCCACTGGAGGAGAAAACACTCTCTGTTCCTCCATACAGAGTAAATCTGGTAAATGTGTACATTTGCCGGTTAATCTGAGTGGAAAATGGTCGTCACAGTAGTGCAAGGTTAAGCAGTGTGTAGCACCATGGAAAATACAACCCCAGTCTAATCCCTTAAATCTTGGCAGATCTACCAGTGCAGGGAAAAACATTCTGACAGCATTACTGCAAAAAGATATTATGCGATTCGCATTGTCCCAGTCTCAACGTTTGATTAGCTTAGCGGTAAAAAGAGAGTTCCCATTTGGTTACCCATGCACTTTTTTCATTTCTGGAAGAATTATGTGAAACTGACATTTGATTGCAGCCACTGTTCTAATTATTTTTAATGTTCTTGATCTATTTCTGCAGAGAATAACGAAAAACTGTATGTTATTTCAGTAAAGTGCTCTGTGTACTTACAGTACGCTCAAATGATTCTTTAAAAAATCTGTAAGCGGAGGTGTGGAAACCAAAATAATACTCAAGTAAAAGTACTTTATAATTCTAATGAGTCAAGTAGAAATAGAAGTATTCAAACAAATACTTTTGGGGTTTGTTTTCTGTGCTGCTTGCAGTTGGAAAACAAATGACAAATAAAGCAATCCAACCCAATCCAAAAGTACTAGAATAAAAAAGTGTCTAATAAAACCTACTGAAGTAGTGAGTAACTTAGGAGGTGTAATTAATTTATTCTAGCCTAACACACTTTTTTTGGCTTATTTTGCAGGTTTACATAGTTGATTATTTTTGTAATTTTGATCATTTTTAATCTTTTTTGATTATTTTTGCTCATTTGTTTACTTTGTTAGTATTTTATAATTTGTTTCACTAATTGTTTTGCTGCTGTTTTGTTCTTTTCACTATGTTTTGGATTGTTCTGCTGATTTTGTTCACCCTGTTTGATGATTCTCCTTCTTTTGCTGAAAGCATTGCTTATTTTTGGTCATTCTGTTACTATTTTGTTGATGATTTGTTGATCATTGACTCCTACTCACTGAGCTGTAGCCAAATGTAACTGAGTAGACGTACATTTTTTCCTTCACTGTCACTTGAGGAAAAGTAAAAAGTATTGAAAATAGTTACTCTCAGATGTATATTTTATGGGAAATACTACTCAAGTACATGTAAAAGATTAAATGTTTTTGAGTACTACCCACCTCTGGCCATAAGCCTGTGTCTTATAATATTTCATTAGAGATTGGAGCTGTTTAGGGCTGATTACAGCATCAGCTGTCGTCAACAGAAAGTCAGCCAACATTGTCTCACAGCTCCAGCTACCTGTCTGCTCCAGTCTCATGGGGAGGTGGGTAAGCAAGTGGTCCAATACATGGATGTGTCAGTACTGCAAGTGCTGCCAACGACAAGGTTAAAAGGACAACGTGTACGGCTGTTCACTGAGAAGTAATGCTAATTCCAGTCCTTAGTGGGCACAGAGTTGTTTTTCATTTTGCTGCAGCCTATCACCACAGCTTTGTCATGTCATTATTAACCAGAGGTGGGTAGTACTCAAGTCCATTTACTCCCTTACATGTACTTGAGTCATTTTTCCTATCCAATGGACTTCAGAGTAGCTGATTTGCAGAATCCTTGTAACTCTCATTCCCTTACATTTATGATGAAAAATGGACTTACTTACATTTTGCTTCACCATTATGAGTATGAATAAAATAAGACTGACATTAAAATATGCACAAAATGTATTACATAAAAAAACTAGTGATCGACCGATATGGGTTTTACAGATACCAATTATTAGTAGTTAAGGAGGCTGATAACCAATATTTGGAGCCAATATTCATTTGCAGTAAAAGTGTAGCAATTGGCGTAAAAATGTTAAATAATACACTTAACTGCATTTACTGTAAATGCCTAAAGCATGGTTAAGTAAACAAACAAATAGAAAATAAATAGCTCCAGAAGTACATGGATCCTAGACTCACAAATTATTGTAGTAGTCATGAGCTGTAGAGTTTTTTATGTGACTTTCATGCAAACACACACTATTCTCCACATAACATACATTCTCCCCATAGTCATAGTCTGCTGAGCATTTACAGCCAGACCGGACGACTAATGTTATGGAGGTACATTAGTGGCAGCTAATGTTTACTCCGTTCTATTCTGCTACACACTGTAATATTAGTGGTAGTTATGAGATATAGAGAACTGGGATGTTTATTACAATTTCGGGAAAGTTTTCTGCGTTTGCCTTCGACACATGTGTTTGCTCTCCAGAGCTTCTCCACACGAGAAAATGTTACCTCTCTGCCGTGTGTACAGTATGTGTGTGAGGACACACAGACACACACGGCTTACACATACTGTGGCTTGCTTAACCAATCAGATGGCGCCGTGGGCGGCACAATGGTGGAGACAGACGTGGCAGGAGAGAGACAGAGGAACCAAAATAACCCAGTTTTTAATTGATTTCTTGATATCGGCTTGATATTGGATTAAAAAAACACCAATACCGATATACTGTACGTCAAAATTCCAAATATCGGCGCCAATAATCAGCCTGCCTGATAATTGGTCGACCTCAAAAAAAAAAAAAACCTGAGAAAAATGAGCAAATTATCAAAACAAATGAACTATGCGACAAAATATGAAAAAACGTACAGGAATACTAACAAACACCACCAAAAGGGAAAAAAAATGAACAAAATTACCAAAAAAGTAATAAAATAATCAGTACAAATGAACAAAATAAGCAACAATGAGCAAGACAGTGGAAAATAACCAAGTAAAGTAACAAGAATTATCAGAAAAATCACAAAACTGAACAAAGAGTTAACATAAAAAGCAACAACATGAGCCAAATATTCAAAAACCTTGACAAAAATGAATTATAAATAAATAAATAAATAAACCACAGAATTGTTACAAAATGAACAAATTGAGAAACATTAGTGAAATAAATACATAAATGAATTTTAAAAAATAACAAAATAAGCAACAAAATCACCAAAAGGTGATCAAAATAATCAAGAATATTAACAAAAATCACCATAAGACCTGTTTGAAGGTAGCGTTTATATGGCATACTTTTTTTACTCTTCTGGTTCTGGCAATACTGATGACAATTAATGTGCACTTTACACTTGCTGATAAATAACCTGTTACAACACAATGTATTAGTTTCTAATAAATTCCACATTATGTAGTTTTTTAGTGAAATACTCTTTCATTTCTGTTATGTTATGAGTACTTCTACTTGAGTTATTATAGTTATAAAGTTCCAGTTCTTTGACTTGGGTCCTGTTTCTGTGTACTCTACCCACCACTGCTATTTACCATTAACATTCACCATCTATACAAATACACAACCATATTTCTTTGCACTGTTTGAGGTTGATGCTTTAGAAAATAAAATTCAACACACATTTGCTTCAGTGACTAAAATAATCATAATGATTTGAAGTGTTTACAGGCAAGAAATGAGACTAAATTAACTTGAAATCTGCATGGTTTACATATTAATTAATCAACAGGTTGAGTTCCTTCAGGGCACAACAAAGAGGAGTAAAGTAAAGGCTGCTATATGTATTTATCTTAGAAAAATCCAGCTTATTAAAAGCTGTTTTTTCCAATCGGAAGAAATTAGCCTCCCATGAAGAATGTCTTGCAGGTTTTAACAATTTTAAGGACCCTTCCCTTAAGCAGACAACACTCTATTTGCTCAGCAACACTCAAGTTGCTCCAGTGACTATTTCTCAGTGTCCCTCATCCATCAACAGTTATTATTATTATTTAACTATGTGCAATGTGCTATGGGCATGTGCAACTGCCAGAATGCAGAGGTGAGTAGCACTCATGTGCATTTACTCTATTACATGTACTTGAGTAGTTTTTGTGAGAAAGATGTACATTGGAGAGTAGATGTTTTAAAGAATATGTTTGACTCTTACTCAGTTATATCTGTGATGAAAATACTGTGTTCCTACTCAGTTACTGTTGGCCATAGCTCAATGAGTAGAAGGTGTTTTTACTTCGGTTGCCTCCAAATTTAGTCAGATTATGAACTGATGCTACGTCAGTGCTAAACATTGGAAATCAACAAAGCAGCAAAATGCATAAAAATGAAGAAAATTTTCAAACAAATTGACAAAATGAACAAAAATGATTGCATAAATTAATAAAAATGAAAAAAATGATCACGTAAATTGAAAATTACACGAAAACTGACCAAAAATGAGCATTAATGAACAAAAGGCTCAATTAAATTAACAAAGATGAGCAAAACAACTAAAAAATGAAGGAAAGTATACCAAACAAGCAACACAAAAAGTGAAAATGATCAAAAGGATTAAAACGAACAACAAAATAATTATTGCATCTATTTCTGTGGATTTTGGTCCAATTCCCTGATTATTTTGTATTTACTTTTTTTAGATTTTGCGCATTATTTTTGTTTATTACTTTTTATGACTACATTGTTCATTTTCTTGAATATTTTTGTAACAATTTTTGCCATTTTCATTCAGTTGATTTACTATTTTCTTCATTTTTCTTCATTTTTTGAATTATTTTTAGATTAAGGTTTGTCTTATCTTGTAGGATTTCTAATTTATTTCACAATTTTGCTTATTTTTGTTCATTTTAGGTTATTTGCATCAGTCATTTCTAATTTTCTCTTCATTATGTAGTCCTTTCTTTTTTCCTTCTTTTTTGATGATTTACTGATTACTTAGTTCATTTTCATTTATTAATGTGATACTTCCATCACTAGACAGAGCCACAGGAGCCACTGGGGGTGGGGGGGGCTTAATAGCCACACATTGCAGACTCCTGACTTAGAAAAATAATTAACATATCCACAGTTATTATTTGGAATACTGGGGTCTTTTTACACGCTGCACCTGATGATGTAGAAGCAGCCATGACCTCGTAACTGGCCTCTAAAGCGCACGCCTTATCAGCTGGGAATTTATGTCAGCATGTCTACTGGAATAGCTACATTTACAGATAAAACCATCTATCTCTCTTTGTCTGATAGCTGAGGACAGAGACTTTAGGTCATGTTGCTGTTATGGCAGAGCGATAACTGATGAAGCGATGACCCAACAACATTTGCAGGATCGGCACAGACTGAGTTTTATGGCTCAGAAAAGGTCACTGATGCCATAAACAAAATCAGGTGCTGACTGACTGGGCACGTTTCTTGATTAAAACCCCAGGATTTTGCTCATAACTCCTCGGAGAACTTATAAATGCGACACAAACTCATGAACCACGATAGCTCGATATAGTGATAAAGCAGATAAACAGCCACATGTGAGCCCACAGTGACAACAATAGATCAAGTTATTAAAAAAAAACAAGAACAGATAAGAATCGTGGCACCTTTTGAGAAACAACTGCACACTTTAAATAATTTCTACAGCGAGTCCGTCTCATGTCATGCAAAATGTTTCCTTGAAGTGCATCAGTGAGAGCAAAGTAAACAGAAATGATACTCAAGTACTGTAGAAGTACTCGTTAAAGATAATGTGTGATTATTTATTACAGCCGAATATATGGCATTTTATTTTTAGTTTATTGTTTAGTTTTTGTGATTATTTGACTAACTTTATTGATTTTTTAATATTTTGTTGATTATTTTGCTAATTGTCATTGTTTTTGTTAATAATACTTATTTGCTTATTTTATTCACTTTGTCAGCATTTTGTTCATTATTTTTGCTCCATTTTGATATGTTGTGAATTGCTGTTGGGTTTTTTTAAACTTCACTGATACTTATTTCGTTAATGTTTAATATTTTATGTAGTACAAAATGTGTATGAGTATTGTATATTATTTTTGGTCATCTTTATGTTGTCAATTGCGTAGCTAATTTTGTTTATTGTGTTAACATTTTGGTGCTTATTGTGTTCATTTTTGCTTATTGTGTTGATATTAGGTTAATTATATTGTCTATTTGGGTGTATTCATATTTGTTGATTATTTTGCTAATTTTTGTTAAATCTGTTAATATTACATGTTCTAATTTTCTCATTTTGTTAATATCTTGTTTGTTATTTTCTTCTGTTTTGTTCACTTTGTTAGTATTTTGCTGATTATTATGTGTTTATGTGTGCTTATTTTGCTCATTTTTAATATTTTACTTAAAGTATTAAATGTATATTGGTTGCTATTTTTTGCTCATTTTCCTTTGCTAATTTAGTTTAGCTTGTTAATATTTTTTCTTATTTTTGATCATTTTTGTTTATTATGTTGATATTTGGTTGATTACACTATCATTGCTCATTCTGTTAATATTTTGTTGATCATTTTCTTAATTTTTGGTTTCTTAATGTGTACTGTATAAATGACTCCTTGTAACTGAGATGTGGCCAAATGTAACTGAGCAGAAGTACTGTACATGTAAAGGAGTAAATCTATTTGAGTACTATTCACAGCTAGTTGCCATGTAGCATGTGCACTCATGTTGCCAAAGTGTGATGAGTGGGAACAAACATCCCCTGCTGTGGATTTCCAGTGGGTGCGAGCATGTCTGCATGTGTGTTTGTGTGCACAATATAAGACTTTAGCTGTAAACATTATACACACTGCACAATGTATAAGCCTGTGAACCTGCACATTAAGTCATAATCTACCATATAACCATATAACCAAATGGTTTAACCATATATAACCATATAATCTACAGTACCTACCATATAACGCAAAACTATGATAAGATTGTATTGTTGTTTTCATCATATAAAGTCACACCTTCTCAGTTGTGTCCACAATGATGACAGTCTGGAGGAGATGTTTTGTAGATTATAGTGTCTATGACTCATGTGTCGTTAAAACAGTGGGGGAAAATTCTCAGTAGGCAAAAGTACCATGTTTGGTTGTGTGATTATTAAACTGTCAGATGCCAGCCACAGAATCTGCGCTGACTTTGCATACTGCTGATGCTGCAAAACAGCGTACAATGTTATGCCATTGTGGTTGTGATTGAGTGCAATTGTCTGGCTATCGGCTCTACTGTCATAAAACACATGTTTATTGAGAAAACAGACAGTTCCAGACAGCCATACTTTGTCTTGAACTCTCAATTTAGAACTGGCAAAATTACACAGCTCACACAATACAATGCCATTTACAACGACATTGGATTAGATTAAGACATTAATGCATGAATAAGTAGAAAAGTGTCCATTATTTAACTTGCAGTCCTGAATTGGGGCATTTCTGCAGAATTCAAAGAACGCATCAATATGACTGAGTGGACAAGAATATGTACTGTATACTTGCTTCTCATTTATATTCTGTCACCCTTGCACTGAAATTTCAAAAAGGAAAAAATAAAAACGGTGAGCACTTCTCTTAATTTGAAAAAGTATTGTGCACAGACATAACCGTGATCCTGAGATAAGATTGAAGGCAGAGAAGTGGATGCCTGTCAACAGCAATCTGTGGTTTTATTTCTTGAAAGAGCCCTTTGTTCTTCCCGCTTCTCACCCTCTTAAGCACAAAAGAATGCTGTTGCCAAGCCTGAAATGTATAGTAATTGATTAAAACTATTGAGAGGGACAAAAGGACAAAGACAACGAATGAGACAGACAGCAAACGATGTTTGGAAGGGATGATGGCAGGAGAAACCCCGGCCATCCAGCAGAATTTTAATTACTGCAGGCAGCAGCACTTCTCGCAGACTAATCTCCTCCACAGTAGGATTTATAGGCATTACTGATGCTGACAAAGTGATCACTCAGGGAGAGATAAAACATTATAAAATAAAGCATGAAATTGGATATGAATAATACTTCCTCCTCAAGGCAAGGTTATTTCAATGTTTGTTTCACTAAACTGAATTACATATTGCAATTACAGTACATTTTATTTACACTGTACAGGATAGTCGGTGTGATATTACTTTGGTCATGATATTTTATTGCAGAGTATCATATTATAATAATTGTTCCAAAATAAAAATAAACTTCATTAAAATTCTAGTTTTTTCTTTTACATTTTTTAAATTAAAACAGCAGCAAAGGTTAATGCCATTTTAATTCAAATGTGAGTGAAGCAGTAATGGTAAATTCTACACAACAGTAGCTGTGATTGCTAAGGCTTGCAGCTAGGACACTCCCCACCACCCCTGTTTTCTTCCTTCTTTCCCCTTCCTGACATTTCTATTATTGAGAAACAGCAACTCTAGCATGCCACTGCTGCTGCACTATATCTGCTCCAACTTAATCCTCCTGGCATTTCAATAGCCTCCTCTCCTTCCTCAGACATGCCAAATTATTTAATATTTAATCCACTTTGGATGGGATTAATACACTAAGGGTTAGTTGAAAATTTTGGTTGGGAATGGCTTTATCAGTGGTTATGATGCATGGTGATTTTTCTGTTGTTTTCCTATGACTATGAAATGGAAAGTTAGTTGATTGTGCTTGTCCAGTGTGAACAGGGATTGATGAGAGATCTGAGTCTGCACAGAGTGTCTCTAATGAACAAATAAATAAAACATCTCTCAGAGATTGAGCCAGTGTCTCACTGCCTGGATCACAAAGTCACACCACATCAGACTTGCTAAAGAAGATGATCAAGGGCACTAATTGAATTGCGGGAAGCACATGTACAGTGCAGCTTGCCCCACCCCCAATAACTAGAGTATCACCTCAGTGGGTATTGCCTTTAATTTCAGACTCCAAAGTCAATTTCACACCCTGCAATCTCCATATGTTTTTCTACAGAAATGTAATTTCCGTTATTAGTGACACTCCTTTAGCCACATGTTCAAGTCTTCATAGTGACACACCAAGAACACAATGATCACGAACATTTCCAGACATAGACATATATGAATACACCTACACCTATATTTAACTGTGAGAGTAAACATTTTGTGAAGTCACTGCAAATCAAATGAGTCCTGAATGCATTCACTATGTCTGTATGAATTTCTTGGCACAAAGTAAATTCTGCAAGGATTTGTTATACCACTGATTATTTTTATTGACTGTGAGTTTAAGCTTCTATGGGCTGAAAAAAATCCTTGTTTTGAACAATTTCATTGGTTGACAACATACTACAGACAGCAGCAAATTTTCACTTAGAGCTGATCGCGGGCTGAAGCAGAACTGTCCAAGTATGATCAATCCTTTAAGTTAAGCTTTATCTACTTTTTTGAAATGTACCTTTAATTTACAACAAGCTGTTTGCTTGCTGGAGTCTCACTGCCAGTCTTACAGATGGAAAGGATAGGGATCATTACTGGAAAAATCAGAATATATTCTGGTGTGATCAAAATAAAAGCACGCACAACTCTGGAGGCTTGTCTGCCCAAGAATAGCTACAAAAACATCCACTTGCAAATCTTTTGAAGTAACCGGAATGGTATAAATTGAATCAAATGTGTTTCAAAGCATTCTTGGTTAGCCATCACCACTACTGACTATAGCACTGTAGTACTTGCAGCATAGCTGAAATCAATCTTTCAGATACAGTATAAACACAGTAATCTCTTGCATGCATGCAACTGTGCATTTTTCTACACTTATCTATTTTGTACCATGTATAACACCAGGTTTCATAAGTGTCTGTTACAAAATAACCTGATATAATAATTTGCAGGTATAGGATGGAACTGGAAAGATGCAAATTGCAAACACAGTAGAATGGATGCTAAGCTTTTAGGGTTTATGATCGTAGTCCATATCATCAACACAATACAGTGGTGCCTCGGATACCGACGGTAATCTGTTCCAGCGTCACGGGCTGTATCCGAATCAGTTGTTGTCCGATGCGACTTTTTCCATAAAAATACATGTACTGTAAAACCAATTAATCCGTTCTGGACCCACGACAAACTCCCATATAAAGTATGTATTACACATCCCTACCTGCACA
>JAQQAE010005166.1:0-17923 GCA_029823295.1 Pseudamia nigra | reverse complement strand
GCTTTTTTTTTTTTACAACTAAATGACTTAAGCTGGTTATTTATCAGCAAATTAATAGTTGATTATTGTTACAGCTCTGTTGTAATGTTTCATCAAATTATCAGTTGACGAACACAACATTGGATCTATAATCATTAGCTCATTTTGCACCTTTAACTTTTTGTATTTGACATATATTTGGATGTACAGTGTTTTTTAAACTTATGCTTTTAAATGCATGGCTTTTGAATGTAGCAAAGTATTTTACACTAGTACTGTATAGGAAATAAATAAAATGCCATAGTTCTTCCAGCACTGAATAATCTGAAACCTCTTTTATAATCTCATCATTTTATAATTTTGGAAAAGTGTTCACAGTGCTTTGAATCAAATACTTAAGAATTTCTCTGAGGCAGTAAATCTACTTGAAATCCCCTCTGCATGTATCACATGGTGCTGAGGTTTTCTCAGAGTAGAAGGTGACTCATTCATTCAGAACGCACACCCATTAGAGAGACGAAGAGCAACCGAACAAGTGCCAAACTTGAGGCCACCCTCCTCCTCCTCCTCCTCCTCGTCCAGCTCATTCTTTCCTAATGGGCACTGAGATGGGTCTGCAGACAGTATAGGACCAAACTGAACAGAGCTCACATCCCAGACAGACTCACAAGAACCAGGAGTCATCGCATTAAAAACCTTCAGCAGAACTTCACAAAGGTAAATATACTCTTTTATGCTGGCATGAAAAGTGTTTTATTTTAGGGCGGAATGGGCACCTCCCGTGCCATCTGATGAATTTGGCTTTTTGTTTAATCTGTCTCCACTCGGAAAAAAGATTTTGCCTCCATTTTCTCCAGTGTTTAATGCCAACTATGCACATTTGGTACAAAGATTTATTTTGTTTAAATTTTAATCATTGTAAAATTGACAAATTCCCAATTTTTTCCCCTTTTGAAATCTTTCTATTTTTCTATTAAAAACATATCAACTATTTTGTTTGGAAATATAAAACTCAGCTTATATTCATTATTTACACTGAATGGTAGTATGTTCAAATGGAAGGAGTTGGAAGTGGATTTCTAGTCTGAAATGCACACTCCGTTCATCCTGTGAAGTACTAATCTGAGACTATAAGTACAACACTGTCCACAAATGGATGAACCCTATTGTATCTACTTAGATATATCTTTGAATCCATTGGAATCCTTATCATGTCTGAGCCAAATGTTTGATCATAAACACTATATCAGTGAACAAATATCAACAATCTAATAAGCAAAAATGTCACATTCCAGAAATCTTTTTTGTTCATTCTGTATATTTTGTTATTATTTTTTGTTTTTTATTGTTTGGATTATATTTTATATTTTTGTTCATTCCCTTCATTATATTATCTATCTTTGTTTATTTTGTTTTTATGTTGTTCATTCTTGTTAATTTACTTGACTTTTTATTGATTTTGTTGATTATATTACACATTTTTCTTGACAACTGTATTTGTTTTGTTCATTTTTGTTCATTTTGTGCATTATATTGTTAACTTTTGTTCATTTTGCAGAGCATATTGTTAGTTTTTGTTCATTTTCTTTATGGTTTTCTTTATTGTTGCACATTTTTGTTCACTTTGGTTTTTATTTTGTTCATTTTTTATTATTGCATTGATCATTTTCGTTAGTTTTCTTGTGTATTTTATTTCATTTATTTGTTCATTTGTGTTTACTTTGTTTTTAGTTTTGTTCATGTGGTTAATTTACTTTGTTCACTTTAAGTCATTTTATGTATTTTACTTCTAAATTTGTGTTTATTTGACTGATCGATTTATGACGTAGAATGTGGGCATGATTCGACCAGAAACTTAAAACAGTTATAGTACAGCAAAGTGCAGTAGTGATTCCTCTGGATTTCTGTCGCTACATCAGTGAGTTGGGCTTATACCACTGACACATTGTGGCCCACGCGCCCTACAGAACTGACACCTAATTGTCTTTTTTCCATTTCCAGTTGGTGCAATGGCGACGCCCAAAAACACCCCTAAAGGTTCAAACACCCCGCTGTCTCCAAACCGCATCACCCGGCTGCAGGAGAAGGAGGACCTGTCCAACCTCAATGACCGCCTGGCCGTTTACATCGACAAGATGCGCACCCTGGAGGCCGAGAACGCCGGTCTGCGCATGCGCATCACCGAGTCGGAGACAGAGGTGAGCCGGGAGCTGACGGGCCTGAAGGCGGCCTATGAGGCGGAGCTGGCGGACGCGCGTCAGACTCTGGACTCTGTGGCCAAGGAGAGAGCCCGTCTGCAGCTGGAACTCGGCAAACTCAGGGAGGACTACAAGGAACTGAAAGCCAGGTGAGAAAGGAAGGAAAAAGAATAAATACGAGAATAAATTCAATTAATGTTCAATTGAATGTCAGTGCTTCCCAAGGGGCAACGACCGGGGCTGTTCAGTGAGGCCAATGCGGAAGTAACTTTAAGTTGTAATACCATCGCTTGGCCACTGATCGTCCGGCTCCAAGAAACTTTATTCCCATAGATACATGTGATTCTATCTGAAAATACTAAGCAAATACATTTTTTTCATTGGTCATCATGGTCTCAAAAATTTTTATTTGAATCCTCTAATAAGTAAGGTGTTGGTCCATCTTTAACTTTTTGCTTCGTTATTTAGACCCACAGTTGTAGAAACCAGTCTGACCAAGGTTAAGTCACTACTAACACCAGATGTGAAAAATAAAGACAAAATTAAAATTACTGTCAAAAAACTTTGAGTATGGGATAAATAAATAAAGCAGGTATGAAATGGCATATTAATGTAGTGCTGTGCTGTTTTAGTACTAATTATCATTCCATATGATGTCTAAAGCAGACCAGTAACCTGTTTACTGGTGTTTACTCTTTGTTAGTTACACTTTGACATTATTTATAAATCAATCAATTACTGGAAATGCATAAAATTTAGAATTATAATTGAAAATGTAAAATTGTGTCTATGGGCACCAGTAAAGCCAGAGCAAGTCGGGCACCCAAATGGTCAACAGCGGCGTTGAATTCACCCAATCACCCCTGTTCTAAATGCTATTTGCCAATAATTTCTGAGTGCCTCATCAATATTTAAACTATTTTGCACGTAATTTCCAATGGTCAAATAGAGTCAATAAGTAGTTTTTGATTAGTGATGCTTGTATAACTTTTGCTGACTCTCTGGAAGTGTGTACCCGTGTGCAGGGCCACTCCCTGCCTCAGCATACCCTCCTTATTGCTCAGTGCAGTTTAATGTTGGTCCTCTACTGTGTTCTTCCCACTCAGCTGCTGCTTCCACTCTCTGATGACTAACTCTTTCCCCGTTTTCTCTTCCTTCACCAAAGTCTTCATTACACACAATACGTGGCACTGTTTAGCGGGTTCTGCTCTTGCTTTCATTCCTTTTCCATAAATATTGAGATGATGGCCGTTGTGTTTGGCAGAGCCAGGCCGTTGTCATGGCAATACTTCTGCTAAACACTGGCGGCTGTGGCTTGTGGCTGAAAGATACCGAGCACTGGACCCACATGATTGGCTATGAGTCATGTTCAGGATGGAAACACAGAGGTCTTTCCCCTGTTTCTATTTTATACAAAGTACATCCTTCCCCAAAAATAGATCATGTTTGATACATGAGATTGTAAAAAGAGAAGACTTGCCAAAACTGTTTCAGTGTAAGACCCAAAAAAGAAACGTGGCGTCTCCATGGGAACGAAACTTACACAGAATCATTGTAAAATGCCATCATATTTCATGTTTTTAACTTAAATGCATGCACATATCATGGCATTGTATTTATTTTACTGAATCCAAAATGAATACAATAAGCATTAAATAAACACAATGATGCACAAAATGGAGAAATAAAGGGATTGAAAGGGAAAAACAAAAAGTAAGAAAATTAGCAAAAAAATAAAAAATCGTTCCAAGAAGAATGAAAATGAACAATATAATTCAGAGAAATATAAAAAAGTTTAATAAAATAACTATTAAAATTCACAAAAGTCATACTAATGAAAAAGGAACCAAAAATGTTTTTATTTTAAAAACTTAATTATGAGAGTGGACATATACCAAACAAAATGATCAAAAATAATCAAAACACTGACAAAATGATTAAGATAATGAAAAAATATAACAAAATACCGTAATCAAGAAAAGTAAAAAAAACTAACAAGTCTAACAAAAATAACAAAATAATCCAGTAAAGAAGCAAGAACTAATGAAAACGAAAAACAAAAAATTATCAAAAGTTACAAAAATAGGGCGAACAACCAAGAAAATTAACAATATAAGATAGAGCATAAAGAAAAATGAAAAATACAATGAAAGTAAGTCAACAAAGTAATCAAAAAAATAGACTAAATTAATAACATAATCAAGAAAATGAAGACAATACTCAACAAAAGGGTGTCCCAATAAAAAAGGCTCAATAACACATTTTGCAAAAGGCAGTTGGACAGTTTGATGATGTTAGTTGTCCTTAGAAGTAACATATGGACAAGAATTCCCTTCAGGATTAGCAAATTCTCTGTTATCTTATGTCCAACTTTGGATATTTCACTTCCACTCTAAAGTTGCACACACATTCATAATCTCTTCAACCATTTTTTAAAAATATCCTTCTATTGATACTTGATATGACGTAATTTCTTGTCCTTGTAGAAACACTAAAAAGGAGTCGGAGTTGGCGGCAGCACAGCAGAGGCTCAAAGACCTGGAGGCTCTGCTCAACTCCAAGGATGCCTCCCTGACCACGGCTCTGGGGGAGAAGCGTAACTTGGACGTGGAGAACAGGGACCTGAAGGCGCAGGTTGCCAAGGTAAATGCGAACCCACGCTCAATTTGGAGCCCAGTGGAAACACATCTGGGCTCAGTCCTGCTACAGTTGTAACTCACCAAATGACAAGCTCTGAGTTTCCCCCTTCATAAAACTGTGTGTTTTCCACATTGTGGTAATTTAGAGTTACATAAAAGGTCTTGGGTTTATCAGTTGCCTTTTAGAACGATCCATATGCCTTGTTTCCATATACGTACTGTATATATAAAATAGTATAATTTGTTTGTATGTACTTTTAATTGACAGACTGAGCTACAAATTGGCAAATTGATTCCTGTTATTGTCATATTTTTTCTTGTCACGTTTGATTAAATTATGAATGGTAGTTTGGATTCTAGAGATTAAAATACTATTTTCCTTTCAAAATGAATGCAACCTTTTTTCATTATAAATGGGAAATAGTTTATAATAGAAGTCAGTGGGATGGAATTTTCAGCTGCTACAGTGCTTCTACACTGTGTCGATATCTTCCTCTTCTCCTTTCGGCTGTTCCCCTCAGGGGTCGCCATAGCGAAATACCAATGATTCGCATGTATGATCTGAATAACCAAGGCACAGTAATTGCCTTCTGTCTTGGTTTTTTTGCTGATTTTTTAAGTCTGTGGTCTTAATCGACTCAAGACACTTTGTTCCAAAATAAATATAGCACAAATTTGTCCCTTGTTGTGGGGGTTTTAGGGTTAACCAAACTACATTTTTCCCTAGGGTAGTTGTGATTTTGTGTTATTCTTTCATTGTAGAACACTGCATTATATTATGCTGGGAAATTTTGTAGAATTTTTCTAAACCGAATCTGAAAACTACAGTAATTTGTTTTTTGTGCTGTTTATTTGTGATTATGAGTGAAGATTAACCTCAGACAGTTTGACTAACACAACTGTCTTCTTACTTTTCTGTCAACGCCCACATTGTTCTTTGTCTTATTACTTCACTGCTGTTCTTTTTCAGCTGGACACCAGTTTGAACGACGCCAGGAAGCAGCTGCAGGATGAGATGTTGAGGAGGGTTGATGGCGAGAATCGGATTCAGACCCTTAAAGAAGAGCTGGAATTTCAGAAGAACCTCCACTCTGAGGTCAGCCTTCTACAGAAATGTTTAAAAAAATGTAAAAATAAAAGTGTAGGTGGTGGTTTTTTAAAAAAATTGGAAACATTTTTTGATATTTATTATCTAACAGGAACTGCGGGAGGTAAAGAGGCGCCATGAATCTCGAATGGTTGAACTGGATTCTGGACATCAGCAGGAATTTGAAAGCAAACTGGCTGAGGCACTGGCGGAGATGAGAAAACAGCATGAACTGCAAATCAACATGTACAAAGAAGAGGTTGGGAAAACTTATAATTCTAAGGTAGGCATCACTTAAACGTTCCTATGCTTTTCACTTATCATTTTTCCCCTAGAGTTGCTCTGTATCCTTTTTCTGTTTTGGACTATTTAAATTTGCAGTTATTACACAAAAGGCAGGATTATAATTTTGATAGTGTACCCTATCTCGTGCTTCTCTTGTCAGCTGGAAAGTGCTCGTCAGTCTGCAGACAGGAGCAACCACCTGGTGGGAGCAGCACATGAAGAGCTCCAACAAACCCGGATCCGCCTGGAGTCCACATCAGCTCAGCTCAGCCAGCTGCAGAAACAGGTTTGATGATACTGACACAGCTCACGTTTAGGCTCTTATCACTACTTCAGACCAACGCAAGACACAAGTAATTGGACGTAAATGCATTCTATTGCCATAAAGTGAGACTTCATGTATATAAATTTATGTATGGTTTTTGCAGTGAAGATTCCACAAATAGCTTTTGGTGATGATTTTTTCATGATCATAGCTGGCAGCTCGAGAAGCTAAGATAAGAGACCTGGAAGACGCCCTGTCTAGAGAACGAGACACCACACGGCGTCTGCTGGGAGAGAAAGACAGAGAAATGGCCGAGATGAAGCAGCAGATGCAGCAGCAGCTGGACGAGTATCAGGAGCTCCTGGATGTCAAACTGGCTCTGGATATGGAGATCTGTGCCTACAGGAAGCTGCTGGAGGGAGAAGAGCAGAGGTACTGGATTTATGAGCCAACAGTTTGTTTGTTTGTTTGGTTGTCGGTGTGTTTGTTTTCTTTTTTCCTTCCTTTTTCTCATCCTTCTTTCCTTCCTTCTTTTCTTCTTATGTTCTTTTCTTGGCCAGTTCCCTCCTTCCTTGCCTCCTTCTTTCATTCATTCTTCCGTCCTTTTTAAGATGCTTATCATCAGTCTTGGTGTTTTCCTGTTTTTTTTCTGGAATCCTCCACATTATAATTTCAGAAACAGAATAGTCATACTTTATCAATCCCAGAGGAAGTTGTTTGGTCACAGTTGCTCCTTAACACACAAGCCAGTTCTGCATATAAAGTAAACATTAAAACTCATCCCAAACATGCATATACTAACAGAACTGAACACAAATCCTTAATATTTTCTAACATAATTCCTCAACCTTCACGCAGAATCTACAAAAGTTCTTAAAATAGAAATTCTTCCATTTCTGCTATGATGTGACTCGGCAAGAAGCTTTAAAAGCTCCGGGAGTGAATGACTAAACGGCTCCATCTGGTGTCTGCCAAACGAACTGCATCTTGAACTACCTTGGTGAATTGTGCTTGTATATATGTTTGTATTCTCTAGAGTTCTGTCTAATTTGTCATTTTCCATCAGATGCCATTTATACAGAACAGTTCACTTACAGTCCATGTTGATTTGGTTTTTTTTTTTTCTTATTTTCTTGTGTGGACAAGAAAATAATTCCATCTTCCAACTGAATATTAATTTCATACTTGTCATGGATCCTTGTGTTCCACTTTTGCCAACATGGACCCCCTTCTGTTGTGAGCCATTTCCTTTCATTGATCCATTGTTTTCCTTTGTTAATAACATGCTGATGTCTGTCAATGCAGGCTGCGTCTGTCCCCCAGCCCCCCTCCAACCAGAGTGTCTACCAGTCATACGTCCTCTGCTCATTCCCGGTCAGTCCACTGCGGCTCTCAGAGCTCACCTGCCAAGAGGCGTCGCCCTAATGACACCGACAGCGAGGCCTCAAGCTTCGCAGGAGGAACTGTAGCCCGGACTCGCATCACTCAGCAGGCGTCGGCTAGTGGACGTGTCACTGTGGATGAGGTGGATCTGGACGGGAAGTACGTCCGACTCAGCAACAAGGCAGATGAGGTAAGAGGATAAGACCACCAAGGTTAGATTAGACTGATGGGTTGGTTAATAGATGAATCATTTCTGTATTATATGTAGTTTATTTATCTGTGCATCATCTCTTATAATGTCCCACTTATGCCTTTTTTAATCTAAAAGAAGTTTTATGAATAATCTGCTCTAGTAAACGATGTCACTGCTCCTCACTCCAGAAGAACAAACTTCCATCAGGCTTCAATGTCAAAATATACTGGGGGTGTGTTAATGTATAAATATTTACAATTAATGCTTGCACTTTGCAGAATTTTTTGCCAGACCTTCCTTATTCAATATGAATTAAATAAAGACGTGTATGATTACCTTCATTATTAAATCATTACATTAAAAAGCCACTTTATTCTTGTTCCTTACATTTTTTTAATTAGAGTGACTCATACATAAAATTTTGTAACACTCAATTTTAATACTGTATATCACAACATAGCAACTCATTTCTATCACTTTTGCATTACTATTTAGTTTTGAAACTTTGTTTTAAAATATGGTTATTCATCTTTACAACCCCAATTCAAAGGACAATCTATAAAATGTAAATAAGAACAGAATGCAATGATTTGCAAATCTCATAAACCCATATTTTTATTCCTAGTAGAACACAGACATATTTACAGCGGCACATTGCATTCACTAAAGAAAAATATTTTTAGACTCTGTATCTCATAATTACAAGATCTTTTCTCATAATTACGAGCTCTTTTCTTGTAATTATGAGATATTGTAACTGTAATTACAAGCTTTCAGGAATCCCTTCTTCTTTGCTGCAGACAGTAGGGAACATGGCTCTGTCAGATTTAATCTGCTTTAATGTCTTTCCCAGACTGAGACACTGGGAAACATGAATGTTTCTTAGATAGGACGGCATTAATATTAGTATATAACACTATGAAGATGTCTTAAATCATTGGGATTGTTCAGAGGGAGGGTCCACACTGATCTATTAGAAGCCGCCCTCTTCCTGCCAGAGCAGTCAAAGTAGTACGGGATGCTTCATGGATATAAATACATGCATTTAAAATGTATCCAGCCCGGTGTTCTGATATGTTACCATACCTATCAGAATTACATATCCTGGCTTAATGCACATGAAACGTATCAGAAGCATCATACAATAGAAACGTGAGTAATTCCATACTTTCTAAATACCACAAAAATAGTGGTTATTCACAAAACCGAGGGCAGTGAAAGCACCACAGATGTATCTAATATTACCAGATCCATAAGTCATAATTATGAGATCCATAAGTCGTAATTACGAGATCCGTAAGTTGTAATTACAAGATAGCAGGCCTTATTTTATTTTTTTCTGTTTGATGAATGCAATGTGTATACATACCAGATCAGATGTTGAAACATACATTTTACCATTTAATGGAAAATATTATCTCATTTTGAATTTGATGGTAGAAACACATCTCAAAAAAGTTGTAACGGGGACAACATAAGGCTGAAAAATAATTGTCAGAAATGAAAAACTGGAGGAAAATGTGAATTAGGTTAATTGGCAACATGTCAGGAGAATTTTATGTGTGACTTTATATGAGCATTTCAGATGTAAAGATGGACAGAGGTTCACCAACCCAGAAGAAATGGTGTCTAAAAATTCTGGAACAATTTCAGCAAAATATTACTCAGCATAAAATTCCAAAGACTTTGAGGATCCCACCATCTACAGTGAATAATATCAGATTCAAAGCATGGGGAGGAATCTTTGTGTAGGGGACAAGGGGAGGGTCAAAAGTGGATGCTCATCATCTTGGGCCCTCAGGTGGCACTGCATTAAAAACAGGCATGATTCTCTACTGGAAATCACCGCATCGGCTTAGGAAGACTTCCAGAAATCACTGTCTGTGAACACTATTCATCATGCACTCCACAAATACAAGTTAAAGCTGTATCACGCAAAGAAGAAGCCATACAGTATGTGAACACAGTCCAAAAAACTGCTGGCTTCTCTGGACCACAACTCATTTAAAATGGTCTGGACTTAAGAATGGGGGGCACATCCAGCTTGTTATCAGCGGATGGTTGAAAAGCCTGCATCTGTGCTGGTATGCCGTTGCATTAGTAGTGTGTATGGCATGGGCTGTTTACACACCTGGGAAGGCACCGTCAATGCTGAAGAGGTTTTAGAGCAGCGCATGCTCCCATCCAGACAACGTCTCTTTCAGGGATGGCCTTGCAGATTTCAGCAAGACAAAGCTAAACCACACGCTGCATCCGTCACATCAGCATTGCTTTGCAGGAGTAGGAATAAAATATGGGTTCATGAGATTTGCAAATCATTGCATTTACATTTTACAAAGCATAGCAACTTTTTTGAAATTGGGGTTGTACATAAGGAGATTACGTTTATATGGGATTTATTTTCTTTACATTTAACTTTACAAAATGTCCAGGTTTCTCACATATACATATGAATCAGCAAGCAACAAAAACAAGAAACCTTCAGGTTATTGGATGTTAAATGAAAAAATACACTTTTCATTATCAAATTATTAAAACAGGAAACAAGCAGTATTTCTTTATGATGAAAAGGATGTTTTATCTTTTGTCTCGTGTTGATTTATCTATTTGTCAGTTTGCCTGGTAACAACCTTGCACAAAAAGTCATTAAATGATTTTGATGAAATCTGTAGGGTAGGTCTAAAGTGGGCTGTCTGTTGTAACCATTGTTTTGTTCCTGCAGGACCAAAATATGGGGAACTGGCAACTGAAGCGTCAGGTTGGATCAGGAGCAAGCATTACCTTCAAGTTTCCGACTAAATTCACACTGAAGGCTGGACAGAGGGTGACGGTGAGTAGCGTGAATGAGAACAATGGCAAAGGTTGCAGTGCTTCACACTCATTTTGTGCTGTATATATGTGCAGATCTGGGCCTCTGGTGCTGGTGGAACTCAAAATCCTCCCTCCGACCTGGTGTGGAAGAACCAGCATACATGGGGAACTGGAGACATGTTCCAAACCACCCTGATCAGTGCAAACGGAGAGGTAGTTCGACCCCAAAAACCACAACCAGATATTAACTAATAATCACCAGTCAGCGAACTTTGGTTTTTCTTCTAGGAAATGGCGATGAGAAAAGTTACACGCACACAGTTTGAAGAGGAAGATGATGACATGGTGAGAGAAGGGAAAACACACAACAAAGACTTTAAGTTTACTGTCCTGAAAGCAGTAGATTTTAATCCACAAGTCTGAAACAGCAAATATTTGCATTTTTGTAAGTACACCAGCAACTTTTTAGATATTTGGGTCCATTACATATTTTGTCAAAGTGGTGAATAGTACAGATTTGTGGTCCTTTTGTTGACTATTGCATTTTATTCAGTTTAATGTATCTACTCCTCTACATCTCTGAAACAAATACATTTTTCTGATAAATTCAGTTTCTTTTCAGATTACAGTGTTTCAGAGCTTTTAGCAATTTGTGGTCCTTACAGGACTCGAACATTACAAAATTATGATTATCTTATCTACTATGATGGACATGAAGTTGAACATCTGCTTTTAAGCCTTTTTACCTTGCCTATTGATTTATGACCTCATTCGTTTTTGTTTGTTTTCTTGAGAATTTTGCGCATGTTTCTTTCTTTTCTAGATTATTTTGCTAAATTTTTTTTTGTTTTGTTTATTTTTATACATTTTTTCTTCAGTTTCTTGATAAAAAAAAAATTGTTAATTTTTGTTAATTTGTTGATTATTTTGTTCATTTGGATTTAATGTTTTAGAGAAGCCAACAAGACTAAATAAGCGCAAACAAAATAGATTCTATCTTCAGTGTTCTTTGGCATTTGTGGATTCATTTCCAGCAAAAAAATAGAAATATCTTGGTAGTCTATAAGTACTTTTTTTAAGTTAAGGTCCTAATTAGATGCCAAATTGATCTTTTAGGTCTTGAGTTGAAAAAGTTTGGAAAGTTTTGGGTAACATGGCTTTAACTATGAACAGTTTGTAAAGTTTTAAAATGAGCACAAACTAAAATATCTACAGCAGTCGTCATATACACTTTATACAATAGTATAAAGTGTTTTAGAGTTTTACAATAGTAAAACTCTAACAGGGACCATTTTACTGTTTGCACTGTTATTTTTCATACATTTTGTGGATAATATTCCATACCTTTACTTGTAGTGCAGTATTTTCGGTGTTGAATAAGTGCTTTTCCGTCAGTACAGTAACTGCTGGCTCTTTTTTATTGCCCTGACTCTTTCGTCTGTCTCAGCAGGTGGCTCACAGCACTTGTGGCGACAGTGAGTACAACCTGCGCAGTCGGACGGTGGTTTGCGGATCCTGTGGACTTCCCTCCGACAAATCCAGCAGCTGCTCCGTGTCCTCGGCTTCACGCTCGTTCCGCAGCGGAGGCGTCTCTGAGGGTTTACTGCCGCACTCCTACGTCTACAGCACCAGCACGCCTCGCAAGGTGAGCACCAAACTGTCAAATATGGACAAATTCTACGCTGGAACAAGTTTTTGTGTACCACCCTGATTCCGAAAAAATTCAGCGAGTTGGAAAATGCAAAATAAAAAACAAAACAGCACTGTTAGAGTTTAGGTCACATTTTAGAAGATGGTAGATATATTAGCAATTAATTTTCACGCTTATAGCATATGTATTTATTCTGGCTCATTATTTGGAGTTATTATTAGGTTTACTGAGATTAAATTAGGATGGCTTTGTTCCTTTTCTAATTTAATTTTTTTTATTTTGGGTATATGACATATTCCAAAAAAGATCTGACATGAGCAGTTATGGCTCAAAATGAGTTCAAATCGTTCATTTCTGATCTGAAAAGATGATTTTAAGCATCATTTGGTACAAAAGGAGGATGCAAAAAGAGGTTTATTCCTTCAGGAGCAAAGATGGCCTAGGGATCACCAGTTTTTTAATGAAATGCAGGAGAAAGTTACTTACATTTTTGAAAAACATTCAAAGCATAGGAATGGATTTGAATACTTCATACATTACAGTGCATAACAGAATTAAAAGATTCAAGGCAACTGGATGTATCATAACCCACAAAAACTGGCATATCTCTGAGCCCTGGTCGGGACCAAATCAATTACAAACATTACTATTTAAAAAATACATTACATACATTTATCATGCATTTAATAAAATCTGGTGACCCTCAGTCCATCTTTGCTCCTGAACGACTGAGCATCTCCCTTAAATTCCTCTTTTGTACCAAATCATGTTTAAAATCACTCTTTCACATCAGCTGTTTCAAATCATATTGTACTTGAATGATTGCAACTCATTTCCAGCTTTTAGCTTTGGAATACAAATCGAAATACATAATACACAATAGTGTTGCATTATTTTTAAATTGCATGGTTCCACAAGTTTTTTTCAGAATTGGCTGTTTTTTGGTGCTTGATTAACAAGGTGATCAACTTTACTTTTTCTTTCAGACTGGAGCCAGGCTGGAGACCTGTCCAATCATGTGAGGCCCTGGATTTGTGATAAAACAAGTCCATAACAAGGCATTATGTAACAAGACCACAATAGAAAATTAACAAAATATAATACATTTTCATTTTATTATAAGACCTGCGTGCTGAAATAATCTGCCACATTTTGTAATAAACTGCATGCATTATGTAATCAATCTCTATGCATTTTGTTACACATTATTACATGCATTTTGTGACAGCCATCCTGTTATGTCATAACTTATACATTTACTGTTCATTTTGTGGATGATTTTGTTATGTTTTTGTTCAATTTGTGGTTATTTTGGATTATTTTGTAGATTTATTTGTTCACTTTATTGATCGTTTTGTTATTTTCTTGTTAATTTTTTGTTCAGTTTGTTGATTACTTACCCACCGCTAATTTTGATCATTTTTGAGTTAATGTTGTGAAAGTCAAACATTTGATAAAAATAAATCAATCAAGTTCAGTCTTCATTTTTTTATATTACATTAAATAGGTTATTTGTGTAGAAGTGTATTACATGTTATTTGGCTGTTTATTACAAAATGCAGCAGTTTGCTCTAAAAAGCTAGGGCTATTACTTAGAGAGGTGAAAATGTAGCATATTTTTTTGATTTATCACATATTGCAGTGTCATTACATAACGCATTTATACGGACCTTCCATTATTTTTTGTTAATTTCCTAAGTTACTAGTTGTAGTCATTGCATTTGATTCAAGTACTTTTTCCAAGATATTTTCCAATTTTAAATAAAAATAAACTGTCTTTTGTATTGTACATGTGCATGCTTATGAAATACAATATTTTTTAAAATTTACATGATATTAAAGTTGCTTTTTTCATTTTAGTGACCTTAATATTTGTGATCAGAAAATGGCAATACCAGCTGCTTTAACAGATGCAAACCACTCATTGGATCTTAATTTATTCAAAAATCTTGCTGATTGGTTTTGAAAGGTGATGTGCACAGTGGCTGGTAAATATTCTTTGGATTTTTAAGGCTGAGTTGTACTTTTATTATACTCCATAGACAAAGAAAATGAATATTTTCTACTTTTACCGGTCCATCTATCCCATCTCAGCTATCCTGTGTATTTTTTGATATATCAATAAAGTTTTTTTCATATTTTTACTTGTTTTTGTCTTGTTTTCTTGGTCAATTCTTTAACTGAGTGTTCCATCATATGCTCTGGCCTACTTTGTGTCACTATATCTTACTGAGTTGACTGCTGAATGTGACAGGGAACATCACAACAGCAGTTATTAATTTACTTAAAAACAATATTGACAATATACCAACACCTAAACTACAGAACTTAGTTTGATTTTATGGATCTATTTATCAACTGGGGGTCAGCGGACCCCTGGGTTTCAATGAAGGCATTGCAAGGGGTGAGTGGGTTTGTAAGTTTCAATTTCTAACCAGAACCGCAATGAATCGGTTTGCAGTAAGGAAAAAGCTGGTGACAGGTGGAAGTCAAACAAGATTCTGCTGCATGCTGTTCAGACGATGTTTCGACTTCACAGGAAACAGAGAAATATAAGAGGGAGAGGAAAAAAAAGAAAATATGAGGACTACATGAAATATGTATTTGCATTCACTACTAACCAAGAGGGTGAGGAGGAACCATTGTGTTTTGTTTGCTCTACACTTCTTTCAAATGAAACCATGAATTGTTGCAACATCTGGAGATGCATCACAGTTTTTGAAGGCCTAGCCTATTGGATATAAGCAAGATATGTTGCATAATTTCAAAAAACAGCAGAAGCTCATGAGAAAGTGTGCAAACGTGAGGGAAAATGCACTGAAAGCATCATATCAGGTGGTGCATAGAGTTGCACAATGAAAAAAACCTCATATAATGACAGAGCAACTGATTTTGTCAGTAGGTATAGACGTGTAAAACCATGATAGATGAAGATTGTGCAAACGAATTAAAATGCATCCTTTTGTCAGATAGCACAGTGAGATGGCGAACTGTGGAAATGGCCAGTGATGTGAAAGAGAAGCTGATAGACAAACTTAATCAGTTCAAGGATTTTCAATTCAAGCCCACTGATATCACCACTGATGCACAGCTGCTGTTTTTTGTGCGTTATGAGGACACCAGTTCTATGTGTGAGGAATTTATTTATTTATTTTTTTTTACAAACCACTGCCAGGGCGAAACACAGGTGCAGAGATCTCTAAAGAGCTTAATGACTTTTTCAAAGATCACAACATTTTATGGCAGAAGTGTATGGCATTATGTAGTGACAAATTCAGTGATGATGCAGCTGCAGGTTCATGCCTAATTACTGCAGAAGAAGATCAGCTCATTGAGATGACCACTGTCAAGAGGCACATGTGTGATCCACAGCCCCTTGTGAAGTTCTGAATAAGTTGTCAGGTTGAATTTTCAGAGCTTGCAGCAAAAGCAGTGAAGTGTTTTACAGCTTTTGCACCTACATATCTCTGTGAGAGTGGATTTTCCACACTGTCATACCTGAAGAATAAGTGCAGGGCAAGACTGGAACCAGAGAACAATATGAGACTATCTGCCACTATACTGCCAAGAACAGACAGACTGTGTGTGACTCACCATGCCCAGAAATCACATTGACAGGTAAGAAAACCTCTCATCTCAACATCTGTCCTTGTACTGAACAGAAGGGGTCCCCAGATTGCTTCTTAGTCAGGAAGGGGTCCCTGGATCAAAATGGATTAAAAACCCCTAGTTATTAGGACACAATTCTTAAAGTGTCCAATTCCTCCTAAGTCCAAAGAAGTACATTCTAAAACTATAAATGAATTCATCATAGATTTCAAATTGATGTAGATAACTATCACCTGTGTAACAGAAATGCTGAAACTACCAAGCACAGGTTCTACACTTGTGATATGATAAAAAAAAAATGGAGACCTTTAAATGATTCCATAAATATAGATTGTCTTTCTCCCCAGAAGGTCTAATGTGGTGAAATAAAACAAAACAACTTGAATTCCTTATTAACAATATAATAACATGAATAAATTTTATATACGCAAATGCTGTTGTGCCAAAACTACTCCTTCATGGAATACTCTAACAATTTAATTCTTCCTTCTTTGCAAAATGCATTACGCAAATAAAACAGTATTATATTTAAATCTAACTTATGGTAGGCACTTGGTTTTCCATATTTACTCTCTTTTTTCTTTGAATTTATTATCGTTATTACCTAATTATGTATCTATTTTGTTTAACTTTTTTTTTTTTAGAATTTACTGTATTCTCTTGAAGCTGGTTGTCTATTTATACAGTTTCATAAAGTTGGAATTTTTTACTTAATGTTATTAAGAATAAGGCCTGTATGGCCTTTCTGTTTACCCACAGGAGGTGCTTCAGCTCATGTTATTTCTTCATAGACTGTATGGATTTTTAGATTTGGAAATGGAAACATGATGATCTGTGTCGTAGTGAAAACTCGTTCCATTGTT
This sequence comes from Pseudamia nigra, assembly GCA_029823295.1. Classification (NCBI taxonomy): domain Eukaryota; kingdom Metazoa; phylum Chordata; class Actinopteri; order Kurtiformes; family Apogonidae; genus Pseudamia; species Pseudamia nigra. The sequence goes on along the minus strand of JAQQAE010005166.1, from coordinate 960 downwards.
CGGTTCAAATGAAGCAACAAAAAGCTTTTCAAGAAGGAGGCTTTTATTTTGAAGACGCAGGTGTTTACGTCGGTGCGAACCCGGAAGTAAATTCCCCAGTGTAGCTGTGGGTGAGTTAAATGTAAAGCGTTGTTTTTCCCATCTGTAAAGTGTGCCGTTACAATATTGCAGAAAGCAGACGTGTGCATATTTATTTCGGGACATATTTCAGAGGAATCTCGTTTTCATTTTGTGCACGTCATCACTGTCTTTAAGTAAATAGCAGACGTTAGTTAGCCGCTGATGCTGGAAGTCCCTGTGTCAGGACGACGTCACGCTCACCTGATTTAATGCTAACCCTGACCGAACTTACACCCTAAATCAAATGTTTTCCGCTAGTTTAGTAAATAAAAAAAGTTTTATTGAGAAGCAATAGAACTATGGAAAATAGACTCACGATTCCAAATTCTGTATATAGGTTTTCAGGGTCGAGCAACTGGATGAAATGAGGCGCTTTCTAGTGGGGTCATGGGGTCACGTCATGTGTGAACAGTCGTTTTGTGTTTTGTAATAGAGCATCAGGGTCACGTGCCATTTTGTGACAGATGTGATGCCTATTATATTTGTATAATTAAATTATGGCTGTCAAACGATAAAATTTTTAATCTGATTAATCACAGTCACTGTGGATTCATTTAGATTAATCACGATTAATACCCATTTGTTATTAATCTAAATGAATCACAGGTTCACTGGATTAACTTCAATTAATCACGATTAATACTCTGTGTAGTTTTTCATTTTGTGGGAGCAAAAACACTCATGATAGAAGGTGATATAGACACTGGACTAAAATTATTTATTTTACATGAAGCTGTATATTTTAATGTAAAATAAATGGTATATGTATATTTTTTTCTAATTTAAACTTGTGTAAGTAAAGGAAATTCCACCTGCTTTGTAGAACTTAACAGAACCTCT
>JAQQAE010005165.1:0-17923 GCA_029823295.1 Pseudamia nigra | reverse complement strand
CCCCGACTCTGCTACAGCGTGGAGCCGACAGTCATCAGCAGCGGCAGTCAAAAGTTTGGGCACACGTCCCCCTTCAAGGAAATGAACATGAGTCAGTTTGTGCCATTTCTTGTCTTTTTAATGTGCTTTAGCGGGTCCAGAGTCAACAGCTCTGTTACTACAACTACTGTACAAATCCATATTATGGCAAGTAAAAAGCATTAATTATGTTCATTTGCTTAATTATTTTTGCTCATTTTTGTCCATTTTGCGGATGATTTTGTTCACGTTCTTGACTATTTTGTTCTGCTTTTGTTTGTTTCTCTTCGTTTTATGGATTATAGTGTTTTTTTTTACTTGATTTCTTTTTATGTGTTTTTTGAGTGATTTTTTGCTTATTTTTGTGTTTTTTGCTTGTTTCTGTCCATTTTGTTGCTCATTTTGTCATCTTATTTTGCGACTTTGTTCAGTTTTTATTCATTTCTATTCATTTTGTGGATCGTGGTGATTCATTTCTTTGTTATTTTGTTCATTTCTGTCTGTTTACTAAACTTCATGTGTGCATTTTGTCCATTTTTGCTCATTTTGTTGTTAAATTTGCAGATTTTTGCGAATTTTATGGATATTTAATTTGTACTTTTCCTTCATATTGTTCATTTCCTGGATTGTTTTTATGTTATATTATGCCGATTTTGTGGATAATTATGTTCAATTTTGTTCCTTTCCTTTATTTTTTGTTCATTTCTGACCATTTGCTCATTTATTTCATTCATTTGTTGTTAATTTGCTCAGTGATTTTTTTCATTTTTTACTTATTTTATAGAATATTTTGTTCATGTTCATTTTGTTGCTTATTTTGTTCACTTTCTGGACTATTTTGTTCCATTTTGGTTCATTTCTATTCATTTTGCAGATTATATTGTTTGATTTCTTCACAATTTTTTTCCTTTCTGTCCATTTGCCAAAATATTTTGGTATTTTTTATTATCTTGGGAGATTCTTTTGTTCATTTTCTGGAATATTTTGTTTGTTTTGTGGCTTATTTGGTTCAGTTTTTTTGTGCATTTGCGTGACAATTTTTGCTTATTTTGCGGACTTTGAGGAAAAGCATGTCAGTTTGTGTTCTTTTCCTTGATCATTTTTTTTTCATTTTTGTCCATTTTCTTGACTATATTGTTCACTTTTGGTTAGTTTCCAAGAGGAAAAGGACAAAACACTAAGTTATTGTGTTATATTGTGTGAAAATGAGGTGATGATGTGCTTGAACATGCGTCTTTCTGCTCGTCTAACAGGGTTAATTTAACCGTTCATTCTCTGATGTGTTTCCTCTGGACTGTGAAGATAAAACCCCAACAAACAAACCAAGCTCCTGCTCCGTCTCTGGTGTTTGTGAATAAACCAAACATCTCCCAGAATGCTTTGTGGTTTGTGCATGTGCGTCGGGTTGTGGATAATGTGGATTAACGGCAGAAGTATGTGTCACATTCGATGCTTGTAATCCGCCGAGTTCTTTTTGTTGGTTCAGGTAGAAAACACAGATTAAATACTTTCAGCAGGAGCTTCCACGTCTATGTTCACTACCTGTTAAAAGTCTGGACACACCTTCTCCTGCAGTGGTTTTTTTCTTTTTCTCCTAATGCCTCCAGAATGACGAGAAACTAATAAAAAGTGAACAATGTAGTTAAGAAAATGGAGAGGAGACAAAGGGAGACCAGGGGAGACCAGAGGAGACAAGGGGAAAAAAGGGGAGACAAGGGGAGAGCAGAGGAAAAGCAAACTAAACTAATTTATCTGCAAATAAGTGACAGGTCCTTGTTTAATTAAAACCTGCGTCTCTATGAGTTTAAAGTCAACAGTTTTATTCAATATTTAACCTTTGACAAAAATGTCTTAAATACAAACAACGTTGCCGTCTCTGCACAGTAAAAACTGCATGAAGCATGTTCTGTGTAAAAACTCAATATTTAATAATAAGGTGAAATTAAAATTTGGAACAGTTACACAGTTGTATTCGTAGATGTTTGCATCAGCATCTATAGGGAAAAAAAGTTCTTCAATTCCAAAGATACATTTACATTTTGCGCGAATTTCGTCCCAGCTCCCTTTGTGAAGCGTTCTCTGGTTTTACTGTTCGTTAGCTCTTGGTCCTGTTGAGTCGGCGCAGCGATCAGGGTTAATCACATGAAACCAATGCAGCTGCAGCAGGAAGCGCGTTGATGTGACCTCAGGGTGAAAAACCGAGCAATTCTGGATTACAGACTAAAAAAAAAAAACACGGAGCTTTAAGCCTTAAGGGGCGTCAAATCAATGAGGAAACATCAGCTCTGCTAATGACACTAATGTCTGCAGTTCTACCAGGAAGCAGGTCAAAGGTCGAATCCTGATCAGGACCAGACGACATGGTCACACACAGACATGGTGAATCATTTCAGATTAGTTGATATCATCATGATCAGAAAAAATGTCAAATTAAAATTTCAAAATAAAAAATTTAAAACAAATTGCTTCACAAAGTTATTTAAATGAAGCAAACAAACAAAATGCTAATTAGTCCACAAAATTAACAAAAAGGAGCAAAATAAACAAAGTGACCAGGGACAAACAAAAGAAAATTGACAAAATTATCCACTAAACAGCAGCAAAATCAGCAACAGTTGACAAAAAAAGCAGAACAGTGGTGCAAAGGCACAGAAATGAACAAAATAAGCAACCAAACAAGGAAAAATACACAATACATTCTGGAAAATGTATAAATAAAACAGCATAATCCATCAGAGAAACAAAAAAATGAACAAAATAGTCAAAAGAATGGACAGAAATGAACAAAATAATCAAAAGATCAAAGAAAATCCAATCAGATAATCCACAAAATGAAGAGAAATGAGCTGAAAAATAAAAAAAAGAAATTTATATGACCCACCAGAGGAACATAGTGAAGAACGTGGACAAAAAACAAAAAAATTAACCACAAAATCAGCTAAATCCACTGCAAAATGAGCAAAATTAGCCAAAAATAAGAGAAACAGTGATTAAAAAATGAACAAAATAAACAACAACACAAACCAATTCCAGAAATTGAACAAAAAAATAAATAATTAAAAACAAACAAAACATTAAATTATCAAATTAATTGAAAGCATGTACAGAAATGAAGAAAATAATCAAAAATCAAACAGGAATTAGCTAGATAATCCACAAAATGAACAGAAATGAGCAAAAATGATCAAGTAAAGGAACACGTGACTAAAATAATCCATACATTTACCATAAATGAGTACAAACAGAACCACAGTGTCAAGAACATGGATGAAAATTTACAAAATAATGATGAAAGTGAAGAAAGAGGAACAAAATAAGGAACTATTTAAAAAAAAACAGAGCAATAAATGAACAAATCAATGTACAAAATGACCAAACCCAGTTGACAGCATGAAGGAAATAGACAAGAACAAAGTACAAATGAACAAAATGATCAGAGAGATGAACATTTGTGTCATTTCTTGTCTCCTTAATGTGCTTTTGACCTTCAGGTGTCTCGTGCAGAGGAAAGGTCAAGGGTCAGCGACCGGGGCTGTTCCGTGAGGCCCATGTGGAAATAACTTTTAGTTGTAATTCCACCGTTTGGCCACTGGGGAACCAATCGTCTGACTCCAAGAAGTTTTTTTCCCCCATAGATACATGTGATTCTATCTGAAAATACTAAGTGAATATACTTTTTTCATGCGTCATTATGGTCCCATAGTTTTATTCAGACCCTCCAATAAATAACATGATGATTCATCTTTAACTTTTTGCTTTATTATTAAGATATTACAGCAAATACAATGAATCACTGCCGTGCTGGGGTTTGATTGACATGTCGCTGTAGCAACAGCTCGCTAGTGAAGTTGGACCATTTCAGACCTTCGTATCTTCTATTTATTCAATATGTTCATAGTTATACGTGACATACACTCGACTGCAGCTGTGGGTAAAATGTTTACACCATCCTGAAGACGTTGAAGATCCACCATCTCCCAAAAGAGTCAATCAGGAGGAATCACTGTGTGTAAGAGACAATGTCCAAGGTGGTCTTCAGGCCCTCAGGCAGCACTGCATTAAGAACAGACATGGTTCACACACTTCACCGTCCAATCCACAAATTTCTCTAGGTGCTTCACAATTTGAGGCTGAGACCTCATGGACCTTCTCGCTCTGAGGCACGAGTTCTACCCACCACCGTGTCGCCCCCTAGGATCATGTGTGGATCATGACACACATGAACATGATCCAGAAACACTTTTCCTCTTTAACTCAAATCACCACTGGTCACAACTGAGTGATGCAGACGAGCATCGGTGGACGAGCAACGTGTCAAACATGGACAACGGCAGCAAAAGGTCACACATGGTGACACTCCTGACAGTTAAGAACAGGAAACCAAGGCTCCAGTTCACACGGACCACGAGGAAGACCAACAGGACCAGCAAACTGTTTCTAATAAAGTGGCCGGTGAATGTATAAGACAGAAATATATTCCACTTTTTACTTTTCCTTGAGTACTTGTGTTTCCTTGAGTACTTTTGTTTCCTGTGTCACTGCTGGCTGTGATAATGGGAAAAAAAAAATCACTTTTCCTTCAGCTCTGAATCGAACTGACTCTGATTCACCGAGGTCAAAGAACAAGCCGCCCGGAATGTTCTGTTCGCATCTTAAATACATGAAAGTGAGCTTATGGCCATGTTGAAATCCTATTAAAACTCCAAACGCGGCCCCAATTTACTCCACCGTCCAAAGTTTCAAAGCTGACGAAACATTTTCCGCTGATTAACTGAAGCTGAAACATGCCATCACTGACCCTCGGGTGGAAGTGGAAAACGCGTCCATATTAGGATTTAAAATCTTTATTAAATGTGATAATAAAGCTGAACGAGGGCAGGTCCGGTCGCTCTGCCCGTGTATTGAAAGGCTGAACTTTCCTCATATTAAATCACTGACTGGCCCTTTAAACCTTAAAAAGTGAAGCTCAGCACCAGGAGGAGGAGGAGGAGGAGGAGGAGGGGGATTATTTTCAAACTGTTGATGCTTTTTGTCAGTTTACTGGTCATTTAGATGAAATTTAAAGGAAACTGTGATCATACAGTTTTTTTAACTTACGTAGAGTAGGAGTTTTACAGGATACTTTTTTACTTTTTGTTACATTAGTGATTGAATTTGTGCTGCTACTCATATTACATAATGATACCCTGTATCTGACCACAAATGAGCAACAAAATGGGCAAAAATTGGCAAAATAGTGAAGCTATTTTAAGAGAATTCACAAAAATAATTAAAAAATGAACAAAATTACCCTATAAATGAGCAAAAATGAACAAAATTCAATAACAAATAAGCAAGTAAATGGACAAAAATGGCCAAAATAATCAAGTCAGTCAAAACACATGTAAAAAGAGCAACTTTTTTTTTTTTTACAATAAATAAATGGACAGCAATTAAGGTTCTTCTTCTCTGACAGTAAACCAGGTCAAATGTATTTTTACATTTACCTGCTGGATCTGATACTGAATCAACAACCATTAATGTACACTTATTATTCCCTGTAGATACATAACAGGTTTTGATAAAATGCATCAAGCAATAAAATGGATTAAAAAAAAAAACTGAGAAATAATCAAGTACATGAACAATAATAAGCTACTGTATGTAAGCAACAAAAATGAACAAAATGGTGGAAAATGAGGGAAATTGTCGAGTAAATTGACCAAAAAATCAACCACAAACCAAAAAAATGGGCAAAAAATGTCAAAATAATCCAGTTAGTTTTTTTTTTTAAATGCACAAAATAAGCAACAACATTGAGCAAAAATGATCGAAATAATCAAAACAATAAACAAAATGAGCAAAATAAGAAACCACGTGAGCAACAATGAACTGTGTTTTGTTTTGTATCATATTTGATCCATCAGGTATCCGTGGCAACGTGTTGTTCTCATGTGTTTTCAATAAACAAATAAAAACACACGGAGAATAACATTGATTTCAATTCTGTGCGTCCCTCCTTGGCTCTGCAAGTTTTTAAAAATGTGCTTTTTGTGCATCATGTCAATGTGAATTTGCACTATTGTTCAATATGACTTATGCATCATTTGCACACACCTACAGTATTTATAGCTTCTGTCCACATGTATATTTATTTATTTATTGAAAAACCATATGTTCAATAGTACTCAACCTCTGTATAATCTGTTCATAACCGTCATTGTCAGTATATATTATGTCCATAATGCTGCTATAATTGTACATATATTTACCACAATCTGTATAGCATAAGTCCATAGAAATCTAATCACCTGGTATGTTTCATAATCATCTATCTTGTATAGACTTATCTGATAATTAGCCCATTGCACTGTCTATCTGTACATATTGTTACATAATTGTAAATATTATTAATTATCTGCATTTACTGCTTTTGCGCTTCTGTACTTGTACATGTGTAATGGCAATAAAGTTGACTCTAATCTAATCTAAAAATCTAATCTTTTACAAAACACAAAAAAGAATTGAGTTGGGTTTAGGGCTAGGGTCAGGGTTAGGGATAAGGTCAGCGTTAGGGCTAGGGTCAGGGTTAGGGTTAGGGATAGGGTCAGGGTTAGGGTTAGGGATAGGGTCAGGGTTAGGGTTAGGGTCAGGGTTAGGGATAAGGTCAGCGTTAGGGCTAGGGTCAGGGTTAGGGTTAGGGATAGGGTTAGGGTTAGGGTTAGGGTCAGGGTTAGGGATAAGGTCAGCGTTAGGGATAGGGTCAGGGTTAGGGTTAGGGATAGGGTTAGGGATAGGGTCAGGGTTAGGGATAAGGTCAGCGTTAGGGATAGGGTCAGGGTCAGGATTCTGTCTGACGTGTCCAGGTCGAGACGCAGCAGGACAAAACAAAAAAAAAGTCAGCACTTTTTAATAAAACAACCAAAGTTTTCAGCCACGTCAGGTCGAGGTTTTTGTGAGATTTCTAGGCTGTATGAGCAGAATCATCATTTCTTGATCTGAAATAGTCACATTGAAAAGGGAAAATAGCTTTTTGTTGTTTATTTTCTTGAGTATTGGCTTGTTTTTGTACAATTTACTGATTATTTTGTTTATTATTTGTGAATTTTGTAGGATCTCCCTGATTAATTTTATGATTTTTGTTCATTTTCCTGTTTACATTGATTTACTTGACTATTTTGTTTATTTTCTTGATTATTTTGTTAATGTGCCTTCAGTTGATTTACTACTCTAGTCACTTTTATAATTTTCTGGTTCATTTTCCTGATTATTTTACTCAGGTTTTGTCTTGATCTTGTAAGAGTTCTAATTTATTTCAGAATTTTGCTCATTTTTGATCATTTTCTGTGTTACACTGTTTAATCCTGTTCATTGCCTTGACTATTTTATTCATTTTGTGATTATTGGCATCAGTTGTTCTTAATTTTTATTCATTACGTACTGTAGTTCATTTTTTTCTTCTTTTTGTCGAACTATTGTGCATATTTTGCTTATTTTGAGTTCTGAATGTGACAAAGCCACAGGAGCCACTGGGAAAGGGGCTAAAGACCCAAAATGTGGCCCTGGAGCCACAGTTTGCACACCAACTGATCTAACAATCCCTACTTGATTATTATACATTATTTGCTTGTTATAATAGGAGAGATTTTGAGCGACACAATCTGATTTCGTGATGTTTTCAAATACACTCCACAGTTCCATAATATAATATAATATAATATAATACACCCCCTGTTGTACTTTTCTTGGACTTATGCGCCCACGTTTACGCCATTTTTGGCTACAAATCAATCTTTAAACTGTGTAATTAAATTAACCAATAATGTTTTATTTCTTCACAGTGGCTAAATCATCTTATTGTCAAATCAAACAAATAAAAATAACAATGCACGGGTTTTTGTGGCCGTCGGCTGCGGGGCTTGAAATGAATTATAATATTTTATGCAAAAACCAAGGTTGTACCTCTGCAGCTTTACTCTACATGACGTGACATTAAAACAAGACAAAAATCAAGAATATTAAGACCCTAAACTGGTTTTAAATGTGCGCCAAAATGTAAAAGTATGCGTTTTTTCCGCTCTATTGTCACACAAAGGCCTCACGCGCCTTTAATAAGTCACCTTAATGACCATTAAGGATTTTATGTTCATGTTTAATCTACGTGTAATTGTTTGGATATTAAGGTATTGCATTGAAATATTTTTAGATAATTTGGAAACGTGGAATAAAACTAAATCCGGTGCGTAAATGTGAAACGTGCATGGACAAATGTAACCAACAGGCGGTACTGTGCCATTCCGCGTGAAGCTCCAGCCCTGAGGACAAACTGTGTTATCTCTGCTTTGCTTTTCCAGATCTGACCTAAATACAACATCTCCGTGGTCCCCAAGGCAGAGGAGCAGCCAGACTACAAGAGGAGCGGCTCTGGACCAGACGCCGGCTAGTTCTTCGAGTGTCCCCCCTCCGGAGGCCAAGCCAAAACCCCACGACGCTGTTTAGGACCGTGTGGATTTACAGCGACGCGTCGGCATGGTTTACGAGGCGCAAAACAAGGCGCATTCCCTGGAATAACGGTGCGTTTTGAAGCTGGGCACAGATTCTGTCACCATGCTGGACGACAAAGCGCCGAAACCCAAGCTCGGTCCGTCTCCCAGGGCTTTTTATATTGAGAATTTACTGGGAAACGGAGGGGATTCAGCCGAGGCGCCGGGCCAGAGGGAGGAGGGAGTCACCGTCCACGGCTCGGTCTGTCCGCGACGTCTGGAGGAGAAGGATCCGTGGACGGAGACACCGCCGTGCACACCAACGCCAAGTGAGTTTCCACATGTTTGTGACCGGAAAATCAAAATATTCCCAGATTGTGCATTATTTATCCTGATCTGGCGTCTCCTTATAATCCGGATAATCAGGATTAAATACTACCTACTAGTGTCTTTATTTGTAATCTAGTGCATAAAAGACGACATAAGCTGTTATTCAGGCCAGAATCGGGAATAAAACTACACACGATTGTCTTTGACTGTTACAAATCAACAAATAATATATTTTTTTCACTAAAAGAATGGCAGCAACTAATATAAATGTAGAAATTCTGTTTCATTCATAAGCACTTGCTATTTATGGCGTAAATTTCTGTAATTATCTCTTTCATACCAGAATCAGGATTGAATCTACAACTACCAGTGTCTTTGACTGTGATCTATCCACCAAGCCATACATCTTAATATTTTTTCCACACCAAAGTAGTCAAATAGGATGACGGGAGTTAATATAAATACTAATATAATCATAAACCCAGGCTCGTTTGTGCGTAAAAGTCTATAATTTACCGCGCACTTAAAGCAGACTCGGGATTAAATGTGTCAGCTACTGTCTTTATCTTTAACCGAACCAACAAATAACACATTTTAATATTTTTCTACATGAATGTAATGAAATAGGATGCTAAGAACTAACATAAGCACTAGTATAATTTAAAAACTCCTGCTAATTTGTGCGTAATAGTCTTATAACGGCTATCTCAAGTGGTTTCAGGCTACAGTACCTAGTGGCGTGTTTCTTTTTAATCTAATCAACAAGCAACACATTGTACTGATATTTTTACGTTTACGCAGTCAAACATGATGAAAGAAAGTAAATAAATGCTGGTATAATTCCTACACGCTCGCTTTTTTGTGCGTAAAAGTCTGAAATTACTGCTCACTCAGGGTAGAATCAGGATTAAATCTCCCTACGGGTGTCTCCATCTGTAATCAAACCATGAGGTGAAACATTATAATATTTGTGCATTAACGGGAAGATGAGACCTAATACATCTACTGATATCATTCATAAACTTTCGTTATCTAGTGCGTAAAAGTGCTCACTCAAAACAAAATTGGGAATAATCTGCCTATTAGTGTCTTTATATTTAATGCAACCAAAAGGCAACACAATGAAACGATATTAATAACAATAATGTAAATACAACATGACGGAGGGAACCGTAGACACAGATATTACTCCTAAACTCTTGCTATTTCGTGCGTAAACCTATGTAATTACCACTCAGTCTGCCCCGAATCAGGATTACACCTTCATATAACCAATGAGTGAAATGTTACAATAATTTAACGGTAACAAGATGGGCGGAAGTAACATAATGACATCATTCAGAAATTCTTACTATTTTGTGGGTAAAAGGGAGGAAATGCCACTCACCCAGAACTTCTATTAAATCTGCTTAAGCAACAGCAGCTCATAGCAATATTTTTACACAAATATTGCAAAAAACAAGATGGTAGGAGTTAATATAAATACTGATAAAGATCATAAGCGGTCACTGTTCTGTGCGTAAAACTCGGTGGGTGCGGTATTTACACAAACACTGTCACTTTGGCGAGTCAACGCGGCTCAAATGCGCAGGAAACACAAGCTGCACCTCCTTTTTTGGCATCTGTGCAACAATGTTGCTTCAAACGGAGCAGCAGCAGAGAGAGAGAGGAACTGATGCATATTTTTGGAAAGGACGCAAGTGAAAAATGTGACATTTGGTAGGTTGTCCTGATTGGGGAGGAATTAAAGTTAACAGTTTTTACAGTAGGTGAGGCCAAAAATGCTCTCAGGGTAAAAAGTGGTCATATCAGTGGAAAATTAGTTTTCATGAAAAATGTCAAAGCTTTATTTTGTTCAAGTTTAAAGGCTGAATTTTGGTCATGAGTGAAAGTTGAAGAAAAGCTGAGGAAATGAGAGTGATTTGTGGTTTTAATTTATTAGTAAAAGATGCAAAAAGATAAAAAAAAACAATTTAAACAACAAAAAAGACATAAAAGATGTGAAAGGACAAAAGACGCTGAGATTAAAACAACAGAAAAGACACAAAAAGTGGTAAAAATGTGGTAAAAGGAATAAAGAATAAAATGGAAAAAAGACTAAATGATTTTAAAAATAGATTAAACATACAAAAAAGGGAAGGATTTCTCTCTGATTTCATGATATTTAAAATATTTTCTTCATGCTGTTTGGAAAAGCATGATCAAACCAGTGTTATGATGTTGAATCTCACTTTTAATTTTTCAGAACATTTCATAACAGTTGTGATTTGGAATTATTAAAATATTTTTAATTAAATTTATGTTTTAGTTAAAATTTTGTTTATTTCATTTATTTCGATTTTTTGAGAATTGTTCGGAGCAGAAATGGTCTGATGACCAATGAATCGGGTGTTATCACCATCCTCAAAAAAATTAAAAAAAAAAGAAGAGAAAAATGGCAAATAAAAAATTGACACTGTTGGAAATTAATCTTTGAATTGACTAGAAACTTGACAGCTCCTAAATCAAACTGAAAAAAGAGTGATAAATAAATCAACATAAACATATTCTCAGCTTGTATCAGAAACAAAAGAAAAAGTGCTGATAAATCATCTGTAAGTATCACGATATCATGTTTGATTTTTCATCCAGCTCTAGTTTTGACCCTTTTTGCTCCACGTCTCTCCCCGTCCAGGACACAAACCGGGCCTGTTGGATGAACACGGCGACCCGGCAACGAGCAGCGACAGAGACTCTCCGACTCTAACGGTGCCGGACAGCGACGGACCGGAGGACCGAGCTGGAGACCGTTTCCCCGACGACAGAGAAGACGAGGACGGACACTCGTCCTGCTTGTCCCGAGAAGACGCCAGTGACACAGGTGAGGACAAAGCACCTCCGACATGGACGTAGACATCAGCGACGTCCGTCACCGTGCATGTGTCTCCGTATTGACACGAGGACCACCGCCAGATTTGGACACACTTTCTCCTTCAGTGGATTTTTTTTTACTATTTTCAGTATTGTACATTAATGCTGAAGACATCCGAACTGTGAAAGAACATGTATGGAATATGTTCAATTCAATTCAATTTTATTTGTATGGCACCAATCATAATTGATGATTATCTCTAGGTGCATCACAATTCAAGGCCGAGGCCTCATGACTATATAGAGAGCAAACCAACAGAACCACAGAAAGCAAGACAAGGGCGACAGGAGGGAGGAAAAACTTCCTTTAACGGAAGAGAAAAACCTCCAGCAGAACCAGCGGCTCAGGGTAGGCGGCCATCTGCCTGGACCGGTTGGGGTTAGTGGACAGAGGAGAGACTCGGTCCTAGTTGATTCATCCTGCCAGCAAACAGCTGCATCCCTGCAGGCTAATTGAAGAGAGTTCACAAACCACGCCCACATCCTCCAAAATGTCAATCATATCAGTGAAACCCCAGCTGAAAACTACACCTACAGAAACTCAATCGTAACAATCACAACACTGAAAATAAAGAGTTCAACATTCAAAATGTCCTGAGGGATTCAGAAATACCCAACTACAACAAATGACCCCCATGTTCAAAGAAACCCCTTGGTTATGAAGCCTACGTCTTAGTATTTCAGTACATTATTGCTGTGCCACAATAGCTAATTCCAGAATGTGCATCCAGTATTTTGTATTGAACTTTCTCTCTCTTCCTGGTCTCAGGTGATGTCAAACTGACACGAAAGAAGAAGACCCGGACCGTGTTCAGCCGGAATCAGGTGTTCCAGCTGGAGTCCACATTCGACATGAAGCGTTACCTGAGCAGTTCAGAGAGAGCTGGCCTGGCCGCCTCATTGCAGCTCACCGAGACCCAGGTTAAGATCTGGTTCCAGAACCGCCGGAACAAGTGGAAGCGACAGGTGGCGGCCGACATGGAGGCCAGCGCTGCCGTCCCTTTCGCTGCCCAGAGGCTCGTCAGAGTTCCTGTGTTGTATCACGAAAACACACCCGTGACTCTACCCAGCATGCCTCAGGTATCACCACCAGTGCTGGGTTTCTCTAACTCTATCAGCTACCCACTGACTGCCCATTTCACTCATCCAGTGTCATTTATCGCGCCACAGATGACGGGACTGGTCTGACTCTGAGGGAGGTTTGAAAGAGACTCTTTGGACTTCAATGAATGAAAGTTTTAGAAGTATTTTTTTGGTTTCAGCACAGATTTATTAACTTTTATAAAACACACACAGTCCAGTCCTTACAGCTCAAACAAGTCACCCACTTCAGATGCTGTTAGTCACTGAAACGGATGTTGTCAAGGGTTATTATCCAATTAGTGAGTGGTCACCACCTGCTATACTGCTAGTCTGCTATATGTAACCCAGGTCTCTGACATGGAAGTCCTGGGTTTGGCTGTACCCCCATAACCATCTCGGCCACCTCATCCTAACCATTTGTCCCCCTTAACCACCACTGGGCATCTACATCCACCTTCAACAAGTGGAGTGGGCACCTACTACACCGCATCTACAGGCTAGTAACAACCTACTGTTTTTAGTGGTTATTATCCCAATAGATTGGAATGGTTAGCACCTGCTACACTTGCTAGTTTTGTGTATGGAACCCAGATATTCTGTATGGAAGTTAGGGGTTTGGTTGTACCACCATAACCGCCCCAACCACCTCCTCCTATGAATGTGCCCTCCTTAACCACCACTGAACATCTGCATCCACCTTCTGTCCCTCAGAAAAAGTGGAATATGCACCAACTACGCTATATCTGCAGGCTAATAACAACCCACTGACACCCATTCCGTTCCCGAATGGCATCGCAATCAGTGTAACAGGTATGGAAAGGTGAAGTCTCGCCCCTGTCTTCCAGGCTAACGGGACCTAGCGTCAGAAAAAATATGATGCTTTATGGTGAGAGATTATGTTTGAATTGCGCATCAACCACGTATACGATGTGTGTTTATGTAACATATACATTTACAAGTTAAGGAAGCTGCAGTTGCCATAAAAATGGGAAACTTAGAGATAGTTTTGTGTGAAATGGCTCAGTGGGCTGCATTTATGTCTCATGCAATACGTACCGTTGGAGCAAAAACGAAACTTAGCCAAAGTTCAGGGCTGTGTTTAAAGTGACTTACGACATGCTGCTATTTTCTACAGCGGTATACAGTGTAGCTGAACAAAGCACCATACAATGGAGAAGCCTCAACTAATTTCATTTTCCATTCAATTTTTCTACTCAATTGTATTTGTGTAGCGCAATTCATAATCGACAATTATCTCTAGTGGATTCACAGTTCAAGGCCAAAACCTCAAGACTATACAGAGAGTAAACCCAACAGACAAGAACAACAAACGACACAGACACTGGACCGGTTTCATTTCCATCATGGAATGTTTAATGTCATATAATGAAATTCATGCAGCGTTAAAATGTAGATATATTATCTTTTCCTGACAAGATCATATCTCGTTTACACCAACCAGATAATTTTCTCCATTGTACAAGATAATACCTTGTGGGAATAAGGCAAAAATATGACACTGTTTGGGACGTCAGGAGCTCGGTAGAAGCCTCCCATCTGCATCTCCTTCATCTTCATCATCACCATGTGTCTAAACTTTTCTCCCTATAACTCATAATTCATACCGTCACTTTGCATGATAGTCTTCCTACAGGGGCCTGAGCACCAGAGAGCATTTCTGTTCTTGACGTTTCAATATGCTGCAAATTGTTCTGTTCTGATTTCTGCTAATTTCACCTGTTGTTGAAGAATAACATGGCGAAATCATCGCAGCTCTGTTCACGTTCAGCTGCAGAGACTCGTGTGAGCAGCTTGTGAGGAGATGTATGTGATGTTTGAGCTGTCGTCTTTATAATTCCATATTGACACTGTCTTTTACTTTGGCAGTTTTACAACGAACTGCAACTTTCTAGATTCTTTTCCGCTGACAAACGTCATCCTCGCCATTGCTCTATTTCTGATGATTATTGAATCCTATGCCCTGTGTTTGCAGGGTTTCCCCTCAGGTTTCAGATGATGTGCTCTCCAGTTTGCATCATATTTCCACCGTCTTTATTACCATGTTTGTCTAAAAAAAAAATTTCTGTAAGTTTGTGGAAGATGCATGAGTGGTGGTGTAGATTAACCGCACGGAGTAAATTCATCTATAAATACACACTTTATAATTTCATTATTGTCGCCATGTCACATGCAAAAGCTTGAAAAAGTCAAACCAGATCCACATCTTCAACCATGAGACTTATTGGTTTTACTTTAATGTGGCTTAGGTGCTGCCCAGAATCGGGAACACCCTGTTTGGACTGTTTAACAAATGTGAAACTTGAGCATTTATTAAAAGTTACTCTGATGTTTGTGCGTCTGTGAGCATGGGATAGTCGTTTAGATGCAAACTATGACCGTTTCTATTTAAAAGAATTTAATGCACACTTTTGTACACTGATATACTGACACGTGAATAAAAATCTATGCAACAAACTTTGTTTTGCGTGTTCGCTGCATTCTCTATCAAATCTAATCAAATTTCTGATGGAGCCATTGTGCTGTCATTGTATTTATGTAGAAAACATATGATCAGGCCAGGTCGCACTAATATAAAAAAGAGAAAGCTTAGATCAGGGCTCTGCAACTTGTGGCTCCAGGGCCAAATGTGGCTCTTCTGCAGTAGATCCTGTGTGATGGAAGTGACAGAATAAATCAAAATGAACCAAATAAGTACCAAGTCACCAACAAGAAGAGGAAAAATGAACCAGATAATGAACACCAAATATGAAAAAAAATACACCAAATTAACCATATGATCCAGTAAATTATCAGAACCAAGAAAATTAGCAAGAGTAAACAAATTAATGAACATGATTAGGACAAAACTGAACAAAATAATCCACAATGTAAACAAAACAATAAGGTGATGGAGCAAAATGTTACAAAAATTATACAGAAACAAAAAAATCAGCTTGAAACCGAATAAATTTTTTTTACAAAATAGGCAAGTAAACAAAAAATAATTGATCAACAGCAAACAACATAATGAACAAAATATCCTATAAGATTAACAGTCAATAAAATAATCACAAAAAACATTATTTTCACAAAAATGAGTAAAATGATAGCAAAGATGGGCAAAAAAATTAAATAATCAAATGAATAAAAATGAGAAATATTAACCAAAATAGTCAGTAAAATGAAGAATATGCACAAAAAAATCCATTCAGTGAAGAAAAATTAAAAAGATCAACAAAGCCAATAAAAATTAACAATGTAAAACACAAAATCCATACAAATGACAAACATAATAAACAACATGAAAACAATGAATGAAGTAATTGAATATTTTTAACATAAAAAACTACCTTCTGAAATGTTATTGTTTGTTGCCCCTCCCCCCCCCCAACCACCCCAACAATGAAAATGGATTTTTGCCCCAGACTAGCTTACTGATGCGGTAAAACTTCACCACAGTGTCAAACAAAGTCATATTACAATGTTGTTCATGTAAACATTTACCCACAGCTGCAGTCGAGTGTATGTCATGTATAACTATGAACATATTGAATAAATAGAAGATAAGAAGGTTTGAATTGGTCGACTTCACTAGCGAGCTGTTACTATAGCGACATGTCAATCAAACCCCAACATGGCAGTGATTTGTTGGATTATTTGCTGTAATATCTTAACAACGGAGCAAAAAGTTAAAGACGGATCATCATGTTACTTATTTGAGGATCAAATAAAATGATTGAGACCATCATGACCCATGACAAAAATTTAGTTTCTTAGTATTTTCAGATAGAATCATATGTATCTATGGGAAAAAGCTTCTTGGAGCCAGATGAGTGGTTTCCCCAGTGGAACACTGACTCAGATGACGGTGTGGAAAACTGCAGTACCATCAGTCTCCACTAGGGATTTGTGCAAAATTAAGATCATAGGGGCTTTGATTGACAGGTATGTCTGAGTCGGAGGTTTTGCCATTTCATTAAACCCACCTCGGCTCCACTTTTCAGTCCAGTTTTCAGTCAAAGTGAATCGACAGTGGCACCGAAATGACAACGATCTTCACTTCGAAGTGAACTTCATTTATTTTAATTTGTGTCTGACTATATACTCTGGCGTGTTTTATTGCGTCATGTGACATTTCATTCATCACCTTTTCATTACGTTTTTATCCATTAGTGTGTTTACCTTGTACTGAACGTTGTTTTAAATGTGCTATAGAAATAACCTTGACCTTGACCTTAAATGTGCTCGTTGGAGTCAAAACCATCAAACGCTGTGATGAAACTGTTTCGCATAAGGAAAGGAAGACCAAGACCAGTTTCAGAAACCAGGGCTGGTCCTCGTGAGACAGTTTCATCATAGTGTTTGATGGTTTTGAAACACATTCAAAGTTGATGAGATTATTCAGATTGACTGACCTTCATTTCTTAAAATAATGTACAGTCGTTTAACTAGCACTGATAAGGCTATTGACTCTGTTCCCAAACTGCCTCCGACAGCTGCCGGTCTAAGCACGTGAACAAGGCAAGAATTGGCACAAGTTATCTTTTGTTGATTGAAAACCCTTCTAGATGACTATGCTAATCTGATGAGAATCCAAAATTGGCATCCAAAGTAAATCTGGCTACTTTAGTTATTTACTGTAAAATAAAAATGTCCTGGGTTGTTTAACATTTTTTTTGTTTACGACATAATTCCGCTTGTGTGATTTCACAGTATCTATGTTTTCAGTATTAATGTTCAACGTTGAAACAATAAAAAATAATGGAAAACTACGTGGTTAGAGGTGACAAGGTGTTGGGTGGGAGACCAAAGGTCAACCATTTTCCTTCTGATATCCTCAATTTGTTGCAAGTGTAAAACATTGGATTAAAGTGTAAACTCTGTGCGCCAAAGGACACATTGCAGTCTTTTAGGTCAAATTATCAAGTTGTCATGTACATGTGACAGTAAATATCTCAGATTTGATGCTCTACAAAAACTTTAAATTCAAAGGAGTGTCTGAGAATCTCATGATTTCTCTAATACACTGTCTGGCCAAAAAAAGTCACCACCTGGATTTAACTCAGCAAATAGGTACGAGCCTCCCATTGGATAATTTCTACATGGGTGATTATGTTTCA
>JAQQAE010005164.1:0-16338 GCA_029823295.1 Pseudamia nigra | reverse complement strand
ACTGCAGTTTCATCTCTTACACTTTCACACTGCTTTATTCTATTTTATCCTGTTTTTATTTTCTTTTACTTCATTTTAAATGTATTTTTTTATAATGTGCATCTTCTACTATAATGCTTTTATGCTTTATGTAAAGCACTTTGAATTGTCCTGTACATGACATGTGCTATATAAATAAACTTGCCTTGTCTTGCACAGATTGTCCAAGCAGAGAAAAATCAGACAGAAACAAGGAGGGTCTGTGCAGCTAAATCCACTGGCACACACTCAGGTTTGCATGACACCTAAAAACTGAATTATTATATTAGTCTGACTAAAACCGGACAGTACATCTAAACATGTTAGCTCGCCTGAAGTCGAACTAACACACACATTTAATGTGATTGAAAGTTGATCTACTGTACTTCTGCATCGACACAGACCAGTTGGACTAGAACGGGATGAGGTGTTCTGCACATGCACCAGAGCTCTGCAGCAAACCCTATCGTGGAAGTTGAACATGTATGTGAAAAAGTAAACAGGAGCTCACACAGAGGAAGCCGGCTGACTGCTAGCTGTTAAACACGGTGGAAACTAATGGGGTTCATTGTTGGATGCATCCAGGGACACACTTCATGCTGACTCACTCAGTTGAAGGAGCGGAACATTTTAAAACTAGAGAATCTGCAATCTCTGAAGAGACTGCGTGGGATCGCCGAGTCAGAATAGTTGAACTTGCTGGAAAAGTGCAAGAGTTAAATTAACTATTCATTGGAGTAGTAATCAAAGGATCAAAGCACTGTCGTTGCTATGGAAACCACACATTCCGTTAGAATTCTACATTCATTTCCTTTGAGAAAAATATTTGTCAAAAAAGCTTTATATTTTAAAAATTGAATAAGCTGAACAATGTGAAGTTTGAATCGGACAAAAATATGTAGGAGTAGTTAAACGACAAAAAACGTACAGAAGTGGAAGAAGAATATCAAAGACTGAAGACACCAATAGTGGGATTGCTACATGACTCAGCAATCCCACTAATAAAGGTACATGCTAATTTGCAATCTCGGTATGGTTGTTTTGGTGGAAATGGCCCAATACGAACGAGCTGAAAAAGTGCACATCAGCGCCGACTGCAGAGGTGACATGATTTCACCAATGAATGGATTACACTCCTGTGCATGTATAGTGGGACAAAGACAATATTTCAATTTATCACTTAGTGGCGCTAAGACCGTAGTAACCACATGTAAACATGGAATAGAAACGAATACTGGCTAAACATACTGACAGAGGTATTGATGAGAGAGATTATGAATGGATGAGCCTATAGTTAGATGATTTTAGAAAGACTTTAATGCAATGTGACAACTGGAGAGTGAGGATGTATTGTTTCCACAGGCATTGTGAGGAAACAGGTGCATGCAATAGTTTCATGGCCAATGCAAAAGCGGGAGCATAAATAACTCCTGGACAATGACGATGGCTTGTTTTCACTCCTTGAATGTTCCGCTTTCCAGTTCGAACAGCCTCGCGTTCGCATTTTTTCTCCTTGTAGCTCCTGCTATTATTTAGGCTGAGGCACATTTTAAATTCCTGTTCTGCACCACAAAGAAGCCAGTCAGCTCCGTATCAGTCACGTCATTCTCTGTGTGTCGTTGTCGGTTTGGTGCGAACGGCAGATAATTAGAAGCTGGATCCTTTTATGTCAAGGGATCACTGTAGAGACCCAACAAGTGGCAGCAGAGACTCTCTCAAGCACCAGCTTCCTTACTCGCTTTCTTACCACTGCCATCGGCTGAGTCGGTACGTACGTGTTTGTGAGTGCTGCGCTATGAAGAGGTTATTTGTGGCAGACGACTGTGGGGCCTTTGTTTCTCTTGTCTCTTTGCTTCTGACAGAGGGAGGAAAGAACTCGAGCTCACTGTGCTTTGATCACGCACTGGAACAGCTTCATACAGATAACAGGAGGGGAATAGGGGAGTGAGGCAGAGTGACAGAAAAAGTGAAGGCGAGTCGGAGTGCAGAGGTGGAACAGAGGGAGTGATCGGTGATGGAGCAGAAGTAGAAAAAAGGAGCAAGTGCAAGCAGCGGGCAATAAAAACGGCAACATCCTGAATCGACGAATGGGAAATAAAAACACAGCTAAAGGCATTAGTAGTCACAGTGTAATGGAAACTTAAGGCTTAATGCATTATAAATGGTTCATAATTATACATTGTGAATCATTAATGAGCCATTAAAGCATTAAAGCAAGGGCACTGGTGAACTGTTTCTTGCTAACTAACGAGCCCACATTTACCTGAGGCAGAAATAGAACAAATATGAGGGAGAAATAGAACAAAATGATCATGAAAATAGACAAAAATGAACATACAGTAGAAGGAAGACAGTAGCAAACAAAAAATAAGCAAAAATTAAGAAACTGATCAAGAAAATGAGCAAAAATGAACAAAATAATAAACAAGTGTGTGGTTCAGTAAAACATGTTCCATGTGTTGTCACTGTCAGTATTTATAAAGTATGAATACTTGCTCTAAATATAAAAGATTTGATGTAAAATGTTTGATGGAATTGACAATATTAAATCAAAATGAAACAAACCTAAACAAAAATGTAAAAATATCAAAAAAGTAACAGAATAAGTGGTAATTTGAACAAAAATAAATGAAAATCATTCAGAAAAGTGACAAAATATCAAAGTATTACCAAGAAAATTAACAAAGTAATCAAGAACATTAAAAAAAAAACTAAACTATATAAAAATAGACTACGTTTTTTGGGTCCTAACAATACACTATTCACCGGCCATTGACACAAAATCTTACATGGAAAAAAGAGACATTTTCCAGGAAGCATTTTGTCTATTGGACTGTTTACATCACTAGCAATAGGCAGTGATCAGAAATGATTGATAGGTACAGTAGAGTTGAAGTTCTTTGATAACATGCTAGAGATTAGCATGCTAGCTAAATAGTGTTTTTCTAGCTGAGTGCAAGCTGCTAAATTACTATTACTGTCCATGGAATGACAACAAATGCAACTTATTTGCAAACTACCGTATTTTCCGGATTAAAAGTAGAATTTTTTTGCATAGTCTGGCGGGGGGAGCGACAATTACATCGGAACGACTTATATTTTGAATAAATTCTTGTCACACTGACAGCCGCTAGAGGAGACGAGCCCCGAACAGACGCGACCTGTTCTGCAGAGCCACTAATACACCTTGTTTTCTTCTTCATTATGCTTCTTTATTATGCATTTTTTGGCATTATGCATTATATATATATATAATGTGAGTTGCCTTTGCAGTTCGCTACCAATGCTGCCTGTTGCCGTCTTGTGCTTTATAATCAAGTCATGCAAGTCAAGTCATGGAAACCTGCTCAATGGTGATGAAGGAAAAAAGTCCCAAATTTTCTTGACTTCTGCTTTAGTTCTGTGTTTTCCGGCCCACTGCATAGACTAGGGCTGCGGCGCAAGCGTAATAATACCCCCCCCCCCCAACATCCGTCCCCTGCCATTCTCAGACTTTAATTTAAGGTTTTGAAGCTTAATTTATCATGTTTGATATATACATTTTCTAGACCTTAATTCATCAGTGGAATATCTTTTCCTTAAAAACCTGCTCTACAAAATAAAACAAATGCAGTGTGTTGAATATTTAATTTGGGGCAGAAGACAAGCCTTTAGAACCTTCAGAGGGGTCTTCCTCCTTACCCTAATCCTAACTCTGTTAAAACAACAAGAAAAATTTGCATCGTATAAAAGTAGTTTTTTTTTTAGCACTTTTGGAGCTAAGGACTGATAGACATGGTCTTTTAAAAGTTTAAATACAGTAAATGTCATGTTCTGTATGTATGTTTCTGTTTGTTTATTAGATAAAGTGAACAAGTTGCAATAAATCCATAATGTATTAAAAATGACACAAACCAAAATGCTGGTATACCACGTGTTTTTGCATATTTTTTTCTCACTGGTTCAATATACAGAATTTTCCAGCAATTTTTTCATGGTTCAGACTTTAAAGGGTTAAAACATGTTATAAAGACTGATCATATAAAGAGTTATTTTCTAAATATTTTTTGCAGCTGTAAGTGTCCTGTCAGCAGTTTTATGGATGTCTGTTTTATTATTGTGGTCTATGGGGAAAATGTTTTCTGCGCTGGAGGGTAGTATCAGAAAATGAAATCAGCTTTAAATTTAGGCAGTTATCTGCTTTCTGTTTCTTATGATACTTCCATGTTTATAACTGTAAGTCGAGCATATTTACACTAGAACCACGAGGAACTGCTATATACCCCAAACAGCCAAAGGGGACAACTTAATCCACAAAAATGTCCTCTTTTATTGTATTAAGTAATTCTATTCACATAGGAATGCCTTATTATAACATGAATTTATATAATCATCACGTACATTTGGTATCTGGTTTTATAACTATATTATCTTTATTATATGTAGTATTGATATTCAAAAGTTAATCTATCAACAGCAGGGTGCTGTTGTGGACCAGAAGTAATAATGGACTACAGCTACCAACAGACAATGGATGAGTATGAGTATAAGTATGATTTTTTTATTTTCTACAACCGTTTCCAAACCTGTGTTATGGTATTATCAAGATTTCTGCTTCAATTATAAATTCACACACCCTGTCAGCCTAACACTGCATCTTATAACATTCACATACTGCATCAAAAAAATCCTGTTAGTTCAGTTTTTACCAGGAAAATTATAGCACATTAGACTTTTCAAAATTGCTTTACATAAATACAGAATAGAAAACAAAACAAGAAGAAATGAGTCAGGTGCTTTCTTAAACAGGTGGGTTTTGATTTGAGTTTTAAATTAATTCAGTGAGTCTGAGTTGTGGATTTTTGGAGGGAGGGGATTGTAGAGGGTTGGGGCAGTAGTGGCAAAGGCTTTACCTAACAGAGCAGTGTTTGGGTCTAGTGGGGGGCAGTGGCAGCTGGAGAACTCATTTTTTGGGGGGTGCACAACACACATCAGTTATTCGATACACTGTAACCACTTATCACCACTAGGATGCGCCAAAGTGCCGTCATCACACATCACACCACTATTTTAAAACATTAGATTAAATAAAAATACACTTTTGCTTTTCAGGAAAATGGTTTAAATCTGTTCCACATGATTGAATCCATGCTTGTTCAGTTCCTGGCAGTTGGAACAGAAGGCAGGGGAAATAAAACAAAGTGCTGGCCTCATCTCAAGCAGTTTGCCACGCCTAACCTGAAGCTTTTCCTGCGGTGTTCTTCTATGGAACAGTGCCGATTTTAGGGACAGAACCAAATTGTATTTCTCCCTGCAGAAGTCACTTATCCAGCTGACTGTCAACAAAACAACACCCTGCAGCAAATTTCCAGATCTGGAGCTGTTGACCCAAAGACACAGGTTTTTCATGCAATTTCTTGGTGCCCCACTGTTCTCCTATTTTTATCAGAGGGGTCCGACTGTGCAGGTACCATTTATAACAGGAGTCTGTGGTAAAGACTTTTGTACCCCCAGAAGAACAGAGAATACATCACTTGACATCTGAAGATCTGAGAAGGTGAGTTGGGGAGTGATGTTGGAAGAGGTTAGGAAGGTATGGAGGAGTGAGATTATTGAGGACTTTATAGGTTAAGAGATGAATCCTGAAATGAATGCGGTACTGTATTGGGAGCCAGTGTAGATGCTCAAGGAAGGGTATGATGTGACTCTGAAGTGGGAGTGGGTAAGCAGCCTGGCAGGTGAATTCTGAACATACTGGAGTTTTGAAGATCAGAAGAGGGAAGGTCATTAAGGAAATGTAAAACCACAAACCGCCTCTGGTTTGTCCACATGGTTCGCGTTGGCAACAACTGCACTGGCGACCTGTTGTGAATTATCTAAACAAGGTCACAACTGACACAGTTTTAGTACAAACCATCTAGCAACAAATGAACTCATCCAATGTGGCCCACTTCAGCAAACACAATAAACATTACGAGCTTCACAAGGAAAGTCATCGATATGGAGGAAGCACTATGATATCTGCATCACTCCTTGTTCTTTTATTTTAGAGCCGTATCCAGAGGGGAAAAAACAGTAACATTGCTATTCTATAATACTTTTAACCCTCACGTTCACCCACACATTGTTTCTCATCTCATCTGCTCAAATGGCATTAGATTCCACCTGGAGAGCCCAGCGGACCAGAGGGTACAGGACATGACTTTTTCTGCTGATGGAATACCAAAAGAAATAAAACTAGTGCATTTCTCTGAAACACAATATACTCACATCTTGGACATGTCATCAGAACTTTTTAAAGTGAAAAATATTTGTTTGGTCTTATTTCCATTACAAACTGTGATAAATACCTATACAAACAGTATGTTTCAAACAACTAAAACTTACAGTGCTTAAACATGAACAAAAATTGGTGCATTTCAATAGGGGTAATTTAACCTGATGGCAATCTGGATTTAAATGAATTATATTTAATAATGGGTCATGTGAAGCAACACAATTTTTTGAAAAACTGTACACTCAGGGTGTCTAATATTTTAAACATTTGATAAACAACTGTGTGCATTTACTTGTTTTTTTGTTTTGTTTTTTCAAACTTCCCAGAGTAGTTTTTCATAATACTTTCTGTTCTTACTCAGTTACATTTGGGGGAAAAATCTACTCAGTTATCAGCTAAATAAGTAGGAGTGAAGAAGGTTTTAAAAAAATTACAATACAGTATAATCAATTGAATTTAAAAATGTGATGTAAATAGCCAATTAAAATATCAAAAATAAATAAAGTAAGCAACAAAATGAACAAAAATAATCCTATAAATAAAGAAAAAAGAGCAAAATAAACAAAAATAATTAAGAAAACTGCGTAGTTGAGTAATTTATAAAATTAGGGAACATAATAAGCACAAATGACCGAAATAGGCAAAAATGAAGAAAATTAAAAAGTCAAGTAAATTAACAAAAATAATCAAGACATTATAGACGAACTCCACAACGTAAACTACATAACAAGCAAAAGTGGTCAAAATAATAAAGTAAGTTAACAAAAAAAGAACAAAATAAGCAACAACATTATCCAAAGAGCAAAACATGCAAAAAAATATGACTCAACCTCAGTAAAAAAAGGTTAAAAAATAAATATGCGATCAGTATAGGAGGCTGTAATAAATTACATGTTATGAAGTTACTCACTACTTGAGTAGTTCTTTATGGGGTACTTTTTTACTTTTACTCAAGTTCATGAATATTTGTACTTGAGTCACTAGAATTAGGAAGTAACTAGAAGGCAGAAGTAGAGACCCCAGACCTGTGTCAAATCCACGGACACATCCAGAATCTGCAGACTTTCCACTACAGTTCGGTGTCAGTTTCATGTCTATGGCTTTATTTACTACCTTACAGTCGCTATTTTTCCTCAACCCCTGTAAGTAAAAGCATTCCGGATCACTACATCCACAATATTGCCCACATCTGGATCAAACACTGTGGTTTTATAGAATCTACTATGTTATGTTATGTTATGTTATTCAAATGCTGCCTTTTGTCCTATCTAACAGTGGTGAAAAAGCTTTTATACATTTTCTGAATCCAGACGATGATCACTCCCAGAATCTAACTGATTGGCCCTTGTGCCATTTCTGACCTATCCTGAAAATTTCATCCAAATCCGTTCATAACTTTTCAGTTATATTGTGAACAAACAGATAAACTAACGCAGACAAAAACCTCCTTGGTGGAGGCAGTAATATTTTTGAGTAGTTGTGTGTACACTACACACCACTGCTATTTTCTAACCTTATAATAATGCATTTACATCCTCTAGTGCCCATTTTGTAAAGTGTTGGCAAAACTGTTGGTCCTCACTGCGTCTAGTTAGCAATTAATCTTCTTTCATACTTCAACAAAAAAAACTTATTTCATGTATTTAAAAAAAAAAAAAACATGAAATGTATCCACATCTACTTCAATGTGCTATAACCTTCATCACGGAACCAAACTTTTACAAAGAGCCTTTGTTTTTTTTCCATTAAACAAACCAAAGCAAAGACCATTTCCGTTATTACCCCGATGGAATTGAAGCAGGCGAGCCTGTTTTTCGGAATGAAAGATTTATTGTTTGAATTAATTGACCATGGGGTTCAAAGAAAAACATTTTTCCTTCACTTGTGCTTCACAGTGGTCACACACAGCAACACACTGATTGAAGAAAAAAGCAACGTTAGAAAGAAGGTACAATATGTATTAATGAGTTATGATGGCTGCTCTGTCAGCAACATCCTGAAAGCTATTTTTTCCTCTTCACTCCCGCCATCTGTGCAAGGTTTGTTTTCACGGCTGACTCTTCTGCTTGCATTCAGCGCTGGGGTTGTACAAACACAACTGGCTGCTAATCAAATACATCAATAGGTGTGCTACCTTTTGGTTCAGAGGCCTGTGCTTGCTTGTTGTTTTCAGCAAAGACCCCACATGTCAACACATACATCTGAAAAGAACCCAGATGGACATGTTTCTTTTTTTTTTAGCTTGCTAGATCCTTTCCCTCATGCTTATCCTTCGTACTTGTACCACGTATGAAGTCTTTTCATGTGTCTCTCGGCTTATGTAAGGGACTGCAGTGGGTGTCATTTGTGCTTTGAGCAGCACACGTACTGTATATATATTCAAGCAAAAAGCAAAAGTGGGAAATGGAGTGCGTGTGAATGAGTCAATTTGAATAATTATCCACTCTTCAAACCATGTGAATATGTAGGAGAACATACTGTAAGACTGAGAGGCTGGGGTTGTATGAGGTGAGAACCATTCCATCAGCATTATCACAGCATTTCTTCATTATTGTTACGTTTCTCAGGCCACTTTTTAAAACTCAGGAAAATGGCTTAATGTCCTTGCTGAGTTGAATACTGATGATTTATTGGTGTAAAGTGTTCTTATTTACCTTTTAACATATTGCAGTTCAAGTTGTCAAAGAAGAAGCAAAGATTCTGCCCACATCAGTAGCCTCCCCTTTCAGGCTGTGGAAAATGTCGCCCATGATTGAAAAGATTTGGTCAATGATGGATGGTTTCAAACTAAAATTGTGATCGACATGCAATTACCTATTAGTGTTAAGAATTCCATGTGAGTGTCATGTGAGGTGTGACACAAAAGTTTGGGTCTTTACTGTATAGTGGAAGGAAACGGCACAAGGTTATTGATCTTTACCAGCCATGGAGCGAAACTGAAACATGGATAGGAGTATATTTCATATTTCAGAGTAATGTCTGTCTGCCTGTCTGACTGACAAATCATATACTCCTTGAGATATCAACACCAAATTTGGCAGATGTGTTCCTAGGATCAAAAGCAAGGTCAAGTTTGAAAATATGTGAAATTGGATGAAATCTAAGATGGCTGCCTCAGTATTTCTTCTTAAAATATGCAAATTCTTATAGATAGTGCATATATACTGTACATACATATTAGTGCTGTCAAATGATTAAAATTTTCAATCTGATGAATCACAGGGTCACTGTGCATTAATTTCAATTAATTACAATTAATACCCATTCATTGTTTTTCATTTTGTGGGAGCAAAAACACTCATGACAGAAGGTGATATATACACGTTACATGTGTTTATTTAAACTAAACAGTGGTTGCAGGACTAGCAGGATATTTAAATAATTATTGTTACTCACTGAAGTCCAGTGTCTCCTGTCAGGACGACTGTCTTTCTTTATTTTCTTTTCAGTTTCATAGAACCTGGGGATTTTTGTCAATATGGTGCTTCTTGATGGTGCTTTGTACAAAGCATCTTGAGATGCAATTTGTAAAACCTTCATAAAGCCCATGTCCTCGACAAAATTAACCAGTCTGCTGTTTTTTACAATCCACCTGGCAATTGTGTCAGTCAGTTTGTCAGAGGTCGACTTAATGAGGCTCTCTAATAATGGCACATCTTTAATTTTTTGAGCCATTATTAAAATATTACAGCAAATAATCTGACAAATCACTGCTGTGATGGGGTTTGATTACATGTCACTATGGTAACTAGTCTTCTGGTGGTGTTGGACCTTCATATATTTTATTTATTCAATATGGGCACAGTTTTACCTGAGATACACTCAACTGCAGTTGTGGATCAGTGTTTACACTAACCACACCATCATATGACTTAGTTTAACACTGCTTGGTGAAGTTTTAGCTTTTCTGTGGCTAGTGGTTAGTTAGCTTTCCCTATGCTCCGCTGGCACTACCGCTGTTCATCCAAATATGGTTGCATCCTGTTTTTGACTCCAAGATGTTGTCCAAGATGACTAATGTACAGTCTATGGCACAGACTGTCCTCAAAAAGTTGGCCTATTTCTGTTAATCTTTCAGTGTTTATGTTGCGTTCTGTTATTTTTCTTCTTCTGTTCTTCTGCCACATGAGCTGTACTGGACTAGAGTGAGCTATGGAAGATGGAGACAAAAGATAAGGAAAAACTCTACTAAACTCTCAAGTAACGTAAAACACTGGAATGAACAGTTTCACATCTACGTTTCCATGTGGTGGGTGAGTAGCGCACGCTCCTTTCGGGACCTATTTTACTTGTAACATGAATTTTCGCTCACATGATGGGACAAAATTTCACCTGATGTCTTACTTGTGTCATGAAAATTTTGTATGATGATGCTCTTGTATGATGGGGTGCCACTGTATATGTACCTCTTAGATTCATACACAAATGATTTTCTTGACCCCAAAAACCTAAATGAAATCAATCAGAAGCTTGTCTTTGCTCCAAGTGAGTCAAAATGGCTGCAAAGTAACATGTATGCTATTCACCAAATTTCATGCCAGTCATTATTAGGCGAGTATGTTTATATGCAGTAAACATACTTGCATCCTTATGAAACACACATATCCGGTGTGTGTAAAATTTTTTTGTTGAAGGTCAATTTTGTGGGTGTAACAAAATGGTGTGTAGGTGAGGCCAAATGTCTAATTCTAGTTTCTGCATTAATTTTGACTTGGACCAAGAGAAGAGAGCTGCAGATGTCCATAAATAATATTAAATATCTGTGCTTGCAGACATGTACAGCTGAGGTCAAAATTATTAGCCCCCCCTATGGAAATGTGCCTCTTTTTCAAATGTTTCCCATGCTTGGAGATGCTTTGATAACTGTCTGTCCTTCAATAATTCTTCTCAGATCTAAACACATTTCTTTTGTTTTTGACATGATGCTTAGATGTGATGCTTCAAATCCTTTCTGAAGTGAATATTGGATAAATTTTCAGTTTTAACTTCAGTTCTCACACTCAGTTTTTCCAAAATATTTCTGTCTTGTTTGCAAATAAAAATAACTTACTGTCTCTAAATCGAGCACTCCGTTGAGCAAATACTGTTCTAATGGAGCTCACTGGTATAATTCAAAATTTACTCTTCCATCGTATTGCAGTATATGTACCTTATCTCATCTGTGTAACATGGCATGGACAGTATTACGGTTGGGCCTGTTTTGCTGCATCTGGGCCAGGACAATTTGATATCACTGATGGAACAGTGAATTCTGAATTACACCAGTGAGTTCAAATTGAAAATGTCAATATGTGTCTCTGTAATGTTCTGTAGGGACCAGAAGTGACCAGTTCATGAGAAAAAAACCACCAACATCTCAGAGTTGAAGCTGGGCTAAAATGTTTCCAGTTTGATGTACAGGACTGATCTACATTTACCAGAAGTGTTTATGTGTAGTCTTTGCTGAATAAAGGGTTCAAACCAGGTAGTGACTACAAAGGTTCACATACTTTTGCCACTCACAGATTTGTAGTATTGAATCATTGAAGTCACAAGCCATAATATTTTTGTTTCATTTGTTTAACTGGGTTCTCCCCATGAAGTCACAGTATAAAGATCTAATAATGTTTATGATATTTATGCAGAAATATAGAAAGATCTAAGTGGTTCAACACTTTATGTGAATTTTAGGCTCATTGTCCAGCTTTTACTGCCCCAGTTCGTATGCCTTACAGTTGTACAGTACTCGGACATTTCCACTGGAATGTCTTCTAAAGTCAGAGCAACCTCACCAACCCTCACTTCATTCGAGATGGCTGCCGCTCGCACCTACTGAATGAACACTGCCAATATCTGTGGTCTTTGTTTCACTTTATAACAATCAGACACATACTACTTTTCAATTTTTGCCCTTTGACATGTTATTTCATTGTTTGTATGTGCAAAATACCATGTTGTGTTGTTATTATGTTATTATGTTTGATTTGAAGTCACCTATGCTCTGAATGAGCCAGCTTTCATCTGAGTGTCCATGTTTTCCTAACTTTCCAGCTGGAGCATGATCACTCCCAGGTCCCACCTCAGAGTTCTGAGGGAAAGGTAATGCACCGCTACATTCATACCCTAGCACAACGGGGTAAATTTGTATCTATGGTGTGAACAGTTCAGAGCAAAAACTACATTATTATAGTTCAGTCAGGACGCTCTTGTCTCGACCTTATACGCATTTTATTTTGTCTGCTCAAGAGACGCTCTGGGGCGACCTGTGCATGTTTGACACAGATGGCCCTTGAGACCTCAAAACCCCAAAAACGCCTCCTGAAAGGAGCAGAGTCACCTGATATGAATGAGATGTACATGTAAGTCTATGTGCAGCAGCGAGCATGCTGCATTTCCTTTGCATCCACATATCACATGTGGCCTTCTCAACCGTATGCAGAAAATCAATGACAGCCGAATCCAACAGGTGAACATTTGGCAAGACACTGACAGGATGCAAAGTAAACACACTATGTGAGACTATGTGACATTTCATATAGCAACGTGACTGTCTCCTCCACACACTTGTACTCAGCGGCTTGCGGAAAAGGGAATAGGTGAACCTTTGGCAAGTCAAAGATGACTTGATGGACAGGAAATGGTAACATGGCGAGCTATGTGTAGTGTCACATGACACATCTCTGGATTTGGACTAGCTTGACCAATGTTCTCACCTGAATGAGAGCATCAGTGGCCGACTGAGTGCATGAGGTGAATGCGTGGCAAACCACAAATAGTGATTTGATTCAAAGGCGATATACTATGTGGAATGAATTATGTGAGGCAACAAGCTTGTTGCATCTCTTTTGCATTCTGACAAGCATAGTAGACCTTCTTATCCAGATGCTAAAACGGTGCCCTGCTGAATGCAAGATGATGAACATCTGGCAAAGCACTCTGAATAGTTAGAGTGACTTGACATAAAAAAGCTATACTACGTGACAGTAAACAATGCGCTGAGGACCAAAGCAAGGGTCAAAATGGTGGAGAATGTTATGAATTGAAGAGGCAACTGAAAAGACGAAACCCCCAAACCTCACATGCGTGACCTGCAACTGAATGCCAGTAAAATGAAATTATTCACAAATGTGCACAACTGCAAGGCTCTTCCTGAACTGTAAAGGGAAAGCGGCTATACCCGCAGTATGTGTTGTCAGCTGACTGTGACCATGCACTGTGATAATGTGGCCACCATTGACATGTTACTACAAAAATGCAATAGAGATGCTTAAACCCCAGTGTGAATAAGCGTTTCTGAGCTATTCTGTTTTTGCTACAACGGGAGTAAAACACAGCCATGTGCTATGCAGACAAAGCATTGCCATAAACAGCCATTTCACCAAACGTTGTCCAGTAGCAGCAGCAGCTAAGGACCAACCATACATCTCCAGTAGCCAAATGTGATTTAACCGCTACTTATCTGTTTGCTGGCTCAACCGGGATGAACTGAGTCGTGTTGGTTGTTTGGAATAAAACGACAGGTGAAGGTGATGAACCAGCAACTGATGCCTGGAGGCTTGGTAAGAGGAAGCTGGACCGTGAGCCTGCTTAGCCTGGCCGCGAATGCTAACACCACGAGGCTGAGGTGTAGAATATTTCCTGATTTGGAATAGCTGACTCCATGATTTATCTGCTCAGTCTGAAGTTTCCAGAGACAGGAAAAACCTCCGTGGCTCTGTGAGTGGAGGCGTTAATGCAGATGAGAGGGGATTCCCAACACCAACGAGACAACGGAACCGTGTTTCACTGAGACTGTAGCTTCCTCATTGGAAAGTTGATTCACCACACAAGGTAACAGGTAAAAAAAACGACTTCATATTAAATGGAACTGTGATTATTTTTTTGGATCTGTGGGTGAACAATGGTCGTGTGTGGCAGCAGTGTGGCAAGATGGATGGGGATGGCTAGAGTTTTTAAAGCTACAGATGATTAGGGGTATGTTAGGCATGGATGATGGTATTGGAAAGAAAAGTGCACACAAACTTCTGCACCTGCCTGAACAATGCACAGGCTTAAATTTGTGTTCACAGCTAGACTACCACTATGTCCACCTTTTTATTCCTTTTATCACCGTTACGCATGCTTGTTTTATTCTAAAAAATTAAACTCCAGCCACCCATACTGATATATTTGAAAAGAACAATTTATTATTTTCTCCTGAGGCTGAGTACCAGATGTATCAAAACCTGACTCTTACAGTAACTAACTTACTTGTCAGGCGTGGGTTCAGTTTCTGCCCAGGGGTGGCTGGATCTGCTGTCTGGATCTTCATGGCTGTGGGGCTCTGGGAGATAAAGAGTTGCTGCAATCAGTTGGTTTTGTGTTAGGAAGGTGTTGGCTGTCTCTAGCCCATGCTGTCAGATAAGGGTATAACATGTCTGCGCTTAGATTGCTGCACCGGCTCTTAGCTGCCAGAGCACCGGGACAGAAACTCGCCTTGTTACACCAGAAACAAGAACAGAGGAAGCTGCAGTTGTCTGTCAAGGTAGGACTGATGTGTGGGCACATTTAAAGAGGATGCATTTACTAAGGATATTCCTCACCAGTAGTTCAGTTGTAATCTGCTTTGCTCCAAATAACACTATTGTGTCCTCCCTTATTAGTAATTGTGCTTCAGAAACTAACGTTAAAGCCAGAAAAAAATAATAAGAGATCCCCAGTGTTTACTATAGGTGCTAACCATGCTGTATTCTTCTATAAAGCGTGCGCTCTTCCAGTAATGCATTTCCATTTACCCTTGAATCCATCAACACAAACAAACAAGGCTAATAAGGGAAGTAAAACAGAGAAACATCTTCCAAGCAAATTCCTGCAGCATCTTAAAAGTCAGAATGCAGAGGGTAAATCTAAGAGTAAGCAAACAATTTGTGCTGAGATGTTTAGAATCAAATTGCCAATGAATTAGTTCTAAATGTGTGAGACAAAAGAAACAGACTTGGATTTCTCTCTCTGATCACTTGCTATTACTGACAGAGGGAAACCAGCCTCAACCAGATCAGACAATTCTCAACTCACATTACTTCCACTGCGGCGTCTGCTCTGACAGGATGCACAAAATAATAATGACAACCACTTTTAAGTAGAACAAGTTTTTGCCCCGTTCTGGATGAGATGAAAGCACACAGGAGAGCCAAATGTAAATTGTGCACACATGAATAAGAAAGCTACAGCTGAAAGACAGATGAAAAACAAAGAGGATTAATATTGCAGTCTTTTGAACTTCACCACATCCAAGATTGTTAGTCTCCCACTCATATCAGCACGGAAACGGTTAAGCATTATGTCGTCTTTTCATCCTTGCTATTACTCGAGGAACCCACAGGCATCACATGGGGAGGATTCATTTTCCTAATATTGATAACATTAATTATACATAACTGATTATGTGCTAAAAGGAGTGAATCGCCATGCATCTTCCATAGTCAAAACAATGGAACTGCAATTATGTTCAGGGATATACACCCTTGAGTGTTGAGCCATAATCAAATTAGACATCATGGAAATTAGACACACTATTAATTCCAGCTGGAGAAAAGATCTGTCACTAATCTCAAAATACCTTTCTCCCATCCTTGCTGGTGTTTTCAATCATATGAGTAATCACTTATTTCATGAAACACCTGAATTAACTCTTTCATGCACGGTGTCCACCATTCTATGACATTAAGGAAGTGACACTAAATTTATAGTAGTACAAAATTAAGGCAAACAGCATAGCAAAATGCAAAAAGTCAGTATCTTGACTTGAAAGGAGCAAAATAATCAGGTAAAAGGAGCAACATAGGAAGCAAAAGGCACAAAGACCAGGGTCGCCACCTCGGGCGTGGACACAGGAGACGAGGGACTCTCAAAAGCCCCCACCCCCATCCTCCTATGCCCCTTGGGGGCCGCACTAAAAATCCCCAAAGTTGGGACCGAAAATCCCAAATGTCGGTTATTGCAGGAACATCCACCAGATGCCGTATATCCAAAACTTTTTCAGGGGGCAAAAGGGTCACTTTTGGACATTTGGGAAATATGACCCAAATGACCAGAATATGTGCCAA
>JAQQAE010005163.1:0-17925 GCA_029823295.1 Pseudamia nigra | reverse complement strand
AAGCAGCAAACAGGTCAGGTGACTTGTTAATGCCCTGCTTTTTATGCCTTTATTCTAAAGGGAACAAAAAATAGCTGACAAAATAATGAATTAAATGAAAAAAAATGAACAAAAAAATGCAGAAAAACTTTAAACAATGAACATGATAATCACAGGAATGAACAAAATGACCAAAAATAAACAAATTGACAACAAAGTTGAGAAAATAATGAAAAGAATAAAGAAATATGAGCAAAATAAGCAACGGTTTAATCAATTCGTTAATTCATTCATTCGATATGAACAGAATTATCAACAAAATGTGGAATAATTAACAAAATAATGAAGGAAATGAAGAAAAATGTGAAAAAATAAACAAAATAAGAAAAAAATTTACATTATCATGAAGGAAATGAACAGAAATGTGCAAAATAGCAAAAAAAATAAATAAATAAAATAAGCAACCAAAGTGTAACCAAAAAATAAAAAGGAACAAAACTATCTAGAAAAATAAAAATATTAACAAAATAATCAAGCAGCTAAACAAAAACAGAATTATCAAGAAAATAAATAAAAATGAACAAAATAATTTAAAAATTGAAACGAAATGTCTATACCAATCAAGTAAATGTTACATATTGTCTAAATCTACAAATGACTGGAAGTTCAGGGTGGAAAATGCATATGCATCATGAATATGAACCCTAGTTTCTGTGACTGCAACTCCATTTTTTCTTTTTGTCTCTGCGATGCATACTGTATTATCCATCAAAACGCTGGCTCGAGCATGATGGTTTGAATATAGAACAGATGATGAATGTATAATCGGCCGGGAAATGATGTGCAGACACAGCTATATGCAAAAAAAAGAAGCTCCATCCAAATCCTTAGTATTATCAGATTTTGTTATTTTGCCAAAGCCACCTGAATGAGGGTCATTTCATTTGTAATGAAGGTTGTGGCCTCTTAAACATTGCATGGTTCCATTCATATTCAAATCCATCTGGAATTTCTTTTGTCACAGTATTCAAATGTAATGATTTTCCCCACAAGCCCTTTATGTCTAGTAATGGAGGTAATTATTAAGTATTAATCCCTCTTTGGTTGTCATCTTAAGGGTCCCATATTGTGAAAATGCATCTGTGTCGGAGTTTGAGGCTTAAATAAAGTGTGTGTGTGAGAATCTGAGTCTGCTGAATGCGACCAGTCCTGAAGAATCCTCACAACACAAACAATAGGAAAAACTAAAATATTCTGAATTAGTGTAACTTGTGACATCAAACGTGAGCGATCACAGTCAAACTTAAATGTTAGTCCCATTTGCATGACCCAGTAAAATTACAGATTTGAAAGTTAAATGAAAAAAAAACACCCAATCACATTCAAGCATTCAATTAACACTGACCAATAGATGTAGCCAGTCCTGCCTTTTCAGGTTTTGCACCATGGGAGGTAGCTTTGGAAAAGAGCTGCATTACAGTCAGTGGTCAGCACCAGGCAGGTCCAGGTTGAAATATGCCATCATGTACACATACAGCATCTGAAAATGTAAAAAAAATAACTTTACAAGACAAAAAGTCAAAGTTTGTATCTGTTACGAGGGGGCCCGGCTAGCCTAGCTCTGAGCCCATTCTCTAAGCTACCAAGACGACCCCGTAACTAAATCCTGTCTGGACCCTGCGTGTGTGTTCAGGATTTGAGTTATGTTCTGCACTAGCCCTGGGTGATGTGTTTTTACCCTCTACTGGTCAGAGGATGAAGGTGTCTTTGCAAAACTCACCACCACACATTTGGTTCTGGATCCGGCCCGCGCAGCCATGGAGCCTGTCTTTCCTTCCAATGACTCGGTCGCCCCACGCTACGGTTGCTGGTTGTTGTAGTTCAAAGATTTTTAAGGTAAATATGTACATTAGTGTCAGTGTGCTACTTAAAAGTACGATGCTCTGTCCATAGACCAACGGCTCGGTTCTTTCAGGCTAGTGACAGAGAGCTCACAAACCACGCCCACATCCTCCGAACATATGTCAATCAGTGAGTCCCTGAGATGAGAAACACAACAACAGAAACGCGATCGTAGCAGTATCAAAACTATTGAGATATATAAGACTGTGAAAATGCAGAATACTACAAACAGGAAGTTGCGTCATTAACGTCACTGAGCGACGGAAAAGTTTCTTTAACATGAGCAGACATGGAATAATTTTCACCTTTTTCAGTGCTTCACTTTGAAGAATGGTGTTAAATTTGCTGAGGCAGCAGCCGTTTTAGTGTTGGTGATGCAGTATATCAAATGAAATAGAACATACTCATACAAAACTATAACTATAATATTTAACTTTTTTATGACAAGCTCAAGTGAGTTTGCTTCATTTTCTTCAAAGCACAGTCTTTTCCACTATTTACCTTTTGACGAGGTAATTGGACGAAAAGTTGACTTTGTGTATTTGAATCATTTTGAATTACATATTTTTTTAATTTTATTTTGAGTTTGTGGCTAAAAACTGCTACTGAATTTGTTCCATAGTGTAGTGTTGGTTGTCACAGATTCAGAGAGTGAGGATCCTCAGCTAAACCTACATAATTTGAGTTTCTGAAAATATTTGTCAGTAATTGCATTTTTATGTCATGCGCTGTATGCTGCATGAAAACACCTACTGACTCTGTTGGAAATGGCTGTTTCTGAAATGTTCTGATTATTATATAAGCCTCGTGATCAATGCTTGAATAAGTGACTGAATAGCTATCATAGGGTAATTATATATATATATATATAATGAGTGGGTGTTCAGACAAAGCTACACATTTTGAGTTTTTTTGAAGCTACTTCTCAGTAGTTGGACTTTTTTATTTCATGTTTGAGCATGAAAGCACTGTTCAATCTGTTAAAAAAAGGCTGTAGTTACTGAAGTGAAGAGTTTTGATTGAATTAAAATGCAGTTAATTGAGAGTAAAAGGGAATATTTCCCTCTCTAGCGTCACCACTTACTGGTGGTTTTCGTTTATCATTAAACTTGTTTTTGTGTTGACATTTTGTAATATTATATTTGAAAATCTCAGGATCAAATACATGATCTTTTCATTCAATAAATTTGAGTCATGGCTTGTCACTAAGGGGTGATGGTGGGTCCTGGAGCCAGACCAGTTGAGAACCACTGGTTTAAATGTGTTACTGCTGCCCATGTGCATCCCTTTATAACCATCTGATGATAGACAGGAGTTCCAACCCAGTCTTAGAAAGGTGTTCCTAATAAAGTGGCCAGTGGGTATATTTTCTGATAAACAGTGGGTGGACGGGACATCTCACAGTGAAACCAGAGTGAGTGTGTGTGTGGTGGAGTTATAAAGAGACCCTGAGAAAACGGAGGTAAAATCAAACCAGCAGTGTTTACACTGTCAGCAGTCGTACAGACGTCTCGTATAATCTGTTCACATCTAAACGTAACATACAGGACCTTTATGTTGTGTGGATGCCTGTGTTTTCCTCCATTTCCTCAATGAGCTGTTAACTGTTCCTGCAGGTCTGTCTGTCTCTCTGTCTGTCTGTCTGTGTCTGTCTGTCTGTCTGTCTGTGTCTGTCTGTGTCTCCCTGCCTCGGAGTAAATGAAATATGAGTTGTGATGTCAGCTGGACGCGTCACAGAGAAGCTGAGGATAAATTCATGATGAGAGCAGAGGTGTGTATTATTATGTTGTGTGTCTGAAGGAGGGAGGGTCTCTGTTTCCCTGGGACGGGGGAGTTGACCCCGCCTCTATATTAGCAACATGCGGGTCCATCCGAGTTGACCAACAAGAAAAGAGTTTTTTCTTTTTAATTTTAGATTTTTTTTTTAATTCTGTGGTTCATTCAGGGGATTTATTTGCTCCTTTTTTTCAGTTTGGTTTATTTTGTTCCTTATCTTTTGAATTTTGGTTCATGCTACACTTTATTTTGTTCATCTTAATCATAGTTTGTATATATAACTGGAGAAAGTGACCGTGATGTCACCCATTAGTTTGTGAAGGGTCGTTTTGAGGTCAATCAGGTTGTCACTTCCTGGACGGCATATTGGATCCAAAAATAGGATGCAACCATATTTGGATGAGCGGCAGCGGGGCTTATGAAGCCAGGGGACTCATGGGAAGCTAATGTTAGCCACTAGTTTACTGATGCTGTAAAACTTCATCACAGTGTCAAACAAAGTCATATTACATGTTGTTAGCGTAAACACTTACCCACAGCTGCAGTCGAATGTATGTCATGTATAATTATGAAAATATTGAATACATAGCGAGCTGTTGCTATAGCGACATGTCAATCAAACCCCAGCACGACAGTGATTTGTTGGATTATTTGAAGTAATATCTAAACAACAGGGCAAAAAATTAAAGCTGGATCATCATGTTACTTATTAGAGGATCCAAATAAAATGTTTTAGACCATGATGACCCATGAAAAAGATGTATTTGTTTAGTATTTTTAGATAGAATCACGTGTATCTATGGGAAAGAAGCTTCTTGGAGCTGGACGATTGATTCCCCAGTGGCCAAGCGGTGGAATTACAACTTAAAGTTACTTCCACATCGGCCTCACTGAACAGCCCCGGTCGTTGCCCATTGGTCTTAATTCATCCGTCCATCTATTTTCTACCCCTTAAACCTTGCAATGGTTGGAGGGGGGGGTGCTGGAGCCTATCCCAGCTGACTTAGGACAAAGGCAGGGTTTTTAGTTGTGGGAGGAAGCTGAAGACTCTGGCGAGAACCCACACAGATACAGGGAGAACATGCAAACTCCACACATCAGCCGGCATTACGATCAAACCCAGGATCGACCTTCTTGCTGTGTGGCACGAGTGCTACCCAGCATCACCGTGTCACCCCAGTTTAGCTCATTTTTCTAGATTATTTTGTTCACTTTTGTTCACTTTGCTCTTGATTTTGTTCAATTTAGGTCATTTTTTCCTGATCACAAACACAGCAAATGAAATGTCCAGAGATACCTGAAGAAAAGTACCCCTCCCCCTTTTCACACCACACTCACACCCTTGCTGCAAATGTATTATCTGTGTTCTTTTTGTATAAACATGAACCAGGAAAAGATGAACTAGAGAGAAGGTGATGCACTTTGACAGAAAATGTTGGTCCTCCATTTTAAGTGTGAAGAATGAATATTATATCTGTCAGACTTTTATGACATCTGGAAAATAACATAATTAATGCTGTTTTGCCTTTCCAATATGGACAATTTGTCTTACCTTTGCTTCCAGAGATTATTCTATACTTTTTTGTTCAGATGAAGAAAACCTATTTCTCCTCTCAAAGACCTTCATTTTTCAGTCATTTCTTAAAAGGGATTAGACCGTCTGCGGAAAATGATGGAACGTCTGTCGCTTTTCCCCCCACACTTCAACGAGCGCTCGCACAGAATGGGACTTGTATTAGTTATTCCAATGTTGATTCAGGCATAGATGATTGTGAATGATCAATGCCACCAGCGGAACAGAAATCACTTGCTTGCTTGATGGGCTCTTGAAAGCTGCAGGAAAATGAAGGTTGTTCTCTAAATTGATGGTTCTCAACTGGTGGGTTGGGGCCCAAAAGGGGGCTCACAAACTCAGTTTAGGTGGGTTGCAGAGTGTGTGATTTAAAAGAATGACAAGTATATGGATTTCATTGCATTTTACCTTAGGTTTTCTTTATTTTGATTTTTTAAATTTAAAAAGCCCTAAATAGTAGATGTTGAATGGAAACAGTTACTGCACATCAAGAAAAACCTTTAATAGTAACCGTTGCCATGGTAACAGTTACTGCACATCAGGAAATTCCTTCAATAGCAATTGTTGTCATGGTAACAGTTATGACACCGCAATAAAAACCCCGAATAGTAGTGGTTGCCATCGAAACAATTGTTGCACACCAAGAAAAATTGAAATAGATGCTGTTACCATGGTAACAGTTACTACACCTCATGAGAAACCTAGAATAGTAGCTGTTTCCATGGCAACAGCTTTTACAGATCAAGAAACACCTGGAATAGCAGCTGTTGTGATGGCAACAGTTACTATTTTGTTAATTTTCAGTCACTATGTTGATTATTTTGTGCATTCTTGATTATTTTAGTAATTGTTGTCTATTGTTGAGGATAAATTGTTTTTTTAGAATTGTCATCATTTCTGTCCAACGTAAGAGCTACTTTTTCATTTTTCAAAAGTATTTGGTTAATTTTTCAATCATTTCTATTCATTACTTGTATTATTTTAGTTGTTTTCGTCTTTATTTTGGTAAGTTTTTGTTCATATTTTCTTTTGAATTATTTGGCTCATTTTTTTGCTAATTTTGTAGACAATTTTTATTGTTTTTTATTTTTCATTCATTTCATTTCATTCACTCATTGTCTTATTTTCATTTGATATTTTTTATTAATTTTATGGATTTCTTTATTTATGTTCATGATTGCTTTTCTTATTTTCATTTTTTGCTTTTTTTTAATACTTTCTCTTTGTGTTCATTTCATGGATTATTTGTTTATGTTTATTGTTTTGGTCTTTTTTTTGTTTTTTCACTTATTTTCTTCATTTGTCAATTCTTTCTTTCTGTGTTCTTCAGCCTTTAGATTATTTTTCTCATTTTAGTCCAATTTGTGTATTATTTGCTCATTTTTTTAATCACTTGGGTTTATTTTTGATTTTTTTCAGGTTTACTTTCTTCATTTTTGTTGAGTTTGTGTTCATTCATTTTATTGTTTTCCTATTTTTTATTATTTTGATCACCTTTTGTGTTCTTTGCTAATTTTGTCACTTTTCTGACTTTTGTATTTTGTTAATTTTCTTCATACCACTTTTCTTATAATAAATGCAGTTATCTGAACAATACAAACATTGAGTACCAATAAATCCTTAAAATGCAAATTTATTTTGCGAAACAAGTCAACTTTCCTGCGATCCAGTCATGGGTCCAGGCCCACTGTTTGGGAATGGATGCTCTAAATGACTCCTTTATTGGCTTTTTTTACAGACTTTTTCTCCCTCATTATTTATTTTGAATTTGTCCTTTATAGCCTAATGTTCCTTTTTGGCATTTCACACCTCCCTCACCCATAAATGAACCATCACAGCCATAAATCAGTGGCCAAACAGAGACTTGTGCAAACGCTGAAACGTTCAGAGATTTATGTAACACATTCATGTTTTCCACTTCCTCATTTTAGTACTCCACTGGTAAAGCCTGGCTAATAAAAGGTCCTATTAATATTTCCTGTTGCTTAGCAACGGCAGGCAGCAAGTAATAGCATTCTGTGGAAAAATAGATGACCGATAAGGAAAAATTCAATTCTTTTCTCATCTCCTGGGAAAAAGTGCCTTATTTCTCTGGCAATGTGATATGAAACTGTAGTTGTATATTAAGAACTATCTTATAAGAAATATAGGTTGTTTTCCAATTTCATCATTTTAGAGGGATTTTTATTGCACACTCAGAGGGTAGCTCATCTTTTCTCCACCCTAATAAAGTCAATTAGCCTATCAAATGAAGCTAATCAGAGGACAGGGTGCCAGCTTCATCTCTTTCTTATTAATCAGACGATCTGAAGAGATGGTGTTAAATAACACACTCAGCAGACTTGAAAAGGATCTGCTCTGAAAAACACGTTGCATCTTATTTAAACTGCAGGTGTACGTTAAACTGGTCATATACAAACAGACTCCACCGTGCAGACCATGATGTACAAGCCGTTTCCATAAAAGTTGAGCCACCATGTATAATGTAAATTTAAAATATACTGAACAACAAAAGAAATGCAAGTATATTCTAATCATGATTTACATGCACGATATAGGCAGAATATATACAGGATGTGACAAACAATGAAGTGTTTTGAGTTGATAACAGTGACTTTCATGTTCTGGATCAGAACACAGTGGTGCCCTGGTTTACGAGCGCATCGGCTTACAAATTCCTCAGGTTACGAGGAGGAAATCGAGCAAATTTTTGTACTGGCTCACGTGCAAAAAATCAGGATGCGAGTAAAATTGTTGGCGAGTCCTCCGAAAGTGCACACTGGTTGTGTATTAGACCAAGTGGATGACATTTGCATCACCCAGTTTCATAACATTTTAAGGACTAGGCAGAGGCAAACCTCTTTGGATTCGCTATTTTAGCAAAAGATCATTTCGCCTGCAGCCATCTGTCACCAAGGTAACGTGTCATTATAAATAGTTTTTAGAACTAATTTCGTGCATTCCTTTTCAGATAATTAACATAATAATAAATAAACATTCTTTTCCAGATACCTTACTTGCACGTCCGGAAATTTACAGTATGTATGGGAGTTTTCCTTGGTCTTGGAATGGATTAATTGGTTTTACATGTATTTTTATGGTTAAAACCGGTCCTGGCTCATGAATTTTTTGCTTTACAAGCTCGATCCTGGAATGAATTAAACTCATAACCCGGGGTACCACTGTACTGTCAATGTCAATGTGTATGACCACCATGTGATACAGTTAATGCTGCTGACCTTTGTCGCATTGGAACCACTAAATGACAGATTTCATGTTGTGGTATGACCTGCCACTCCTCTCGTAAGGCATTTTGAAGCTGAACAGCAGTGTTCAGGATGGGGTCGAACACACCGATTCAGATTATCCCATAAGTGTTCTATGGGCGACATATGCAGTAAGAATATCTGACCAGGGAATTGGACCAACATGATTCAGTTTTGAGGATTGAGTCAGGACCCTCACCGTATGCGGACGTGCATCGTCTTGCTGCGATGTTAGATTGTGGCAGCGTTCACGAAACATTCCAGTTTTTTGTTTGCTTTTCTAGGCCTCACATACCCAAACAAAAAGGCCATTTCTAATTCTTAGGGTGCATTCACACCTACAGCATTGGGCTGGTGTGAAAGCGGACCGGACTGAAGAACTGTACTGAGACCACCTTTTTGAGGTAGTCTCAGTGCGGTTCGGTACGCCTCCATCCAAACTCCGGTGCTGTTCGCTGATGGTGAGAACGCTGACCAGACCCGATTCGGTCCAGCTGTCTGTAATGTAGCACTTTTTGGTGTACGCAGGCTTCCGTAGCAAGCTGTATCGTACATTTCAAGAAGCTAGTAAACTTCTCTACATCAGAGTCTTTTGAAACATCTTCTCCGTGTCAAAAAGAAGCGCACAGTTCTCGACCCAAATATGATTTCCATGGTGAAACAACAGCAGTATTTGTGCTTTTTGCACAAACAAATGATGATAATGATAAATCACCAAGAATAAGTAAAATAGTACCATTCATTATTCTGAAATAAAGCTAGATCCGATATTTTCGTCTGCTGGATTTTTCCCTCTACAAATTCTGTGCCAATCAGCTCTCACTTACGTCACCCAAAACACAGTATTTCGTAAACAGCGCCACCACATGAGTGGAGGGACATACAACATTCATAGTGGTTGGTTCATTTTTAAAAACACTGGTGTGAATGTGGACCGAACTGGTTGAGAATCGCAACATTGTAACAGCTTGTGGGTCCAATCGACCCACTGGACCGGACTAACAGGTGTGAAAGCAGCCTTAGTGACGTTAGTCAAAACATGCCACACCTGCATTAATCAGTGCACATGGTCCTGTTTATGTGCAAATACATGTTCCATGATCTAAAACCCATTCTTTA
This sequence comes from Pseudamia nigra, assembly GCA_029823295.1. Lineage (NCBI taxonomy): Eukaryota > Metazoa > Chordata > Actinopteri > Kurtiformes > Apogonidae > Pseudamia > Pseudamia nigra. The sequence continues at coordinate 8,310 of JAQQAE010005163.1, read as the reverse complement.
GAATGTGGTGTTTGGAGAAAAATGTGTTTCTTTTGTTTTGCGGTATATAATGGGATGATTTCATACTGAACACTGAAACTCTGAAGCTGATTGTAGCAACAGATTTTTTTAAAAAGTCAAGCCAGTGGCAGAAAATACACTTGGTAGAACATCTCTCAGTTATAGCAATTAGGTGAACAGGTATCAGGTTAGTTACATGACAGGGTGTATAAAGAGCATCCTGGAGAGGCTGACTTCTTCGGATGTAAACATAGCAAGGAGTTTTAGAATCAGACAGTGTAAAGAATCTGTTTTGGAGCAACATGTGCTGCCAAGCAGACAATGTCTTTTTCAGGGAAGGCTTTGTTTATTTCAGCAAAAATAATGCCAAACCATATTGTTCATGTATATTTCAAATAGATGACTCCATTCTGGGTGCTAAACTGGCCTGTCCGACCTGCTGACTCATCATCTATTGAAAATGACCGGTACATTATTGACGAAGGAGACCCTGAACTGCTGAAATATTACACCAAGCAAAAACTGGAAAACATTCTACTTCTAAAATTGCAACATTAAAAAAAAAAAAAAAGTGTTACATATATCAGTTTCTCACTTTTCACACTTTGTTCTAATTTCAATTTAAATAGGTGCTTTCAGCATCTAATAATTCATCCTATATTATATATTTTTTGGAAACAGGCTTGTGTGTCCTCTCCTACTAACGATGCTTATCAGTGTGACTGCAAGTCAAAGCAAAGGGATTTCTGTAAAGACAATGTTCAATTTAGATAATTCATCTCATCGCATTTCAAAAACAAAGATGCATTATCACACACGTCGTTGCCACCCTCTTCGCTGCAGATTCGATCAACTCCCCTTTTCAATCGAAGAACAAAAGCTGAAGAAACAAAGGCAGATTCAGCTGCAGCAGATAGCCAGTGTTATGAAGCAGATCCATAGATAAGGGATTTCATATTATACTTAGCCACGGGCCCCTGCTGAGATTTATCACGCCATGAAATCATGTCCATATTGCACTGTGCCCTATCTCAACCATCCATCAGCTTATTCTGCTCTCACCACCAGGAATATTCTGCCCTGGCAGTGACAGTGGTGGGGAACCAGTCCACATCGCCAGCCACCAGTTTGACACAACTCTGCCACTCTGTGTGCAGGGGGGTAATTAATGCACTTCATGTAATGTGAGTTAATTCAGCGCTGAGAGGCAGAGGCCGTGAGCAGTGTTAATGGGTGGTCGTCATACTCAATTTTCTAAAACAGGATAAAAAATGTACAAAAAATGACCAGAGGATTGTCACAGCTTGCGTCTGATAATTGATTAGAAAGGGCTGCTTGGACCAGATGGCGGTAGTACTCAAGTACATTTACTACTCTATACGTACTTGAGTAGATGTTTTGCAGAGTACAATGGAACCCCGGCTTACGAGTTTAATTCATTCCAGGATTGAGCTCGTGAAGCAGAGAACTCGTGACCCGGGACCAGTTTTCCCATAAGAGTACATGTAAAACCATTTAGTTTAAAAAATTATTCATGACACGTTACCTTGGACACAGACGGCTGGGGGCGAAGGAGGCTTGATCGCGGAGGAGGGAGGGAAGCAGAGGCTTGACATACTAAGCACTATTTCAGGTGAAAAAGGCACAAATATGAAGCACAATGCAGAGCGAGTTCCACGTCTTAACTCGACGATGTGGCTACGACTGAGGCGGCGGGAGGTCGGTGTGTCGCACGCTCTCCCCTCGCTTTGTCTCGGCTAGTCCCGGAGCTTCGCGTAGCTTCTCGGCCAGCTAACGTCGGAGGAAATCACGACACGTGGTCTTTATCGTAGGACTCACAAACAATTTTATTCACAACCTAATTTTTTGCGTGTGAGCCGGTAGAAAAATTTGCTTGATTTCCTCCTCGTAACCTGAGAAATTGGTAAGACGATGCCCTCGTAAACCGAGGCACCACTGTACTTTTTACTTTTACTCCATATACACTCATTTAAATAAAATTAAACTGAGCTCATCAAAATGAATGAACTATACAACAGAATGGGCACAAAAATAATCACAAACAGCAACAAGGTGACAAATGAAATAAAAGAGCAAATAAATTAACAAAATAATCAAGGAAATTACAAAACTGAACAGAGCAGAAAGTTGTATAAATAAGTGTAAATTAACAAAGAAAAAACAAGATGAGCAAAAAGGGAGAAAATAATCAAGTAAATTAACAAAACTGAACAATATAATTGAGAAATTGAACAAAAAGTCAAAATGTGCGAAAATGAACAAATTGAAGAACAACATGGTTTGAAAAAACAAGAGAAACTATTGATTTTTTCAAAAATGAACAAAAAATACAACAAAATCATGGGAAATTATCAAAATAATTCTGGAAATAAAATTGACCAAAATGCCTGTTTGAGCAGTTTTTATGAGACACCTTTTCACTCTTACTCAAGTACTTGTTTTTAATGAGTACTTCTACTCCTACATGAGTCAATAGACTCATAAAGTAGCAATTCTTTTCCTTGAGTATTTTTTCTGTGCACCGTATTTTCCAGACTATATGTTTCTCCTGAGTTTGAGTTGCACAAGCCAAAAAATGTATAATGAAGAAGAAAAAAATGTGTATAAGTCGCACTGGACTATAGGTCGCATTTTTTGGGGGAAATTTATTTTACAAAATCCAACACCAAGAACAGACATTTCATCTTGAAAGGCAAGTTACAGTAATAATAGAATAGAGAACAACAGGCTGAATAGGTGTCTCATATGTTAACGTAATATATTAACAGTTATTCACATGAAGAAGACCTTGTGTGAGAGATTGTGCCAATTACTCATTCATTTTTGTGGCATATCTGGAGATATTACATCAGTTAGAGCCATTTTGGTCCGTGTTTATGTGTTTGAGCCTCCCACCACTTGGGGAGCTGTTTCTTCCACTAAAACGTGGTTCCTTTTTGTCACCAAGCTTTTAAATTGACAGGTAATCGGTTTTGCAGTATTTGCATTTCGTGCATTTATTTGCATTTTACATTTGTACTCATTTGTATTTTGTGATAAATAACACAAGTCTGTAGGTAATAAATTGTATCCTCATTGGTCAAGTGGACATTTTTGTTTCTTTCACACGTTATAACAACCCATTCAAATACAATCAAGTGACCTTAACTGGTAAGAGGTCCCCCAATAACAATCAAAGAACAAACATCTCCTGTAATAAAAATAATACACTTGGTTTCACTTTACAACAGGTGACTTATATGAACCATTAATTAGTTGCTTATTTTGCATATATGTTTGTAGTGTATTGGCCCCTCACTAGGGTTAAGGGTTAGTAGCCATTAATGAATCCCTTATTAACATGTGTATTTGTACTGTACTGGCTCTTCGTTCAGCTTAGGGGTTATTGTTAGAGTGTCTAACACATTTATACGCTACACTAAATCCACATACTCATGCAGAGGGGTCGTTCCCTCTGGTCTGAACGTGTATTATGTTACAAGTTTGGTATGTTTTCGAGGGGCTTTTGGATTTGTCCTCAACATAGAAAGCGGTGTAGTGCAACCGGAATTTGTGGGGGCGCTCTAGCACAGTACAGCTGATGTGGCGGGAGAATAGCAAGCGAAAAAGAACAGAACACAACATAAACACTGAAAGATTAACAGAAATGGCTCAACTTTTTCAGCACAGTCTGTGCCATAGACTGTACATTAGTGTCATCTTGGACGACATCTTGGAGCCAAAAACAGGATGCAACCATATTTGAACAAATGGCCGCAGAGCGTAGGGAAGCTAACTAACTGTTAGCCTTCGGATGCTAAAACTTCACCAGGCAGTGTTTAACAAAATCATGTTACAAACACTTACCCACAACTGCAGTCGAGTAAATCTCATGTAAAACTATGAACATACTGAATAAATAGAATATACTAAGGTCCAACTCCACTTGCGACACTAGTTACCATAGCAACATGTAATCAAACCCCAGCATGGCAGTGATATGTTGGATCATTTGCCGTAATATCTTAATAACGGAGCAAAAAGTTCAAGATGGACCAGATCACTTATTAGTGGGAACAAATAAAATGTTTGAGACCATCATGACTCATGACAAAAAATTTTCGCTTTGTATTTTCAGACATAAATCCAATGTACCTCCACGCTAGAGGACAGTCTGAACTCCACACTGCCCACTAGTGGATGTATTGATGGATACAGATGTATTGTGTACATCCACGCCAATGTAAAGTACACACTGGAGTATAAATGCCAGCGACCTTTGACAACGTTTGATACACAACACACTTGTGTAGAGAATAAATGGGCTCTAGGGCTTAATTAGGGCTGATCTGTTCCTTGTTATAAAGTGTTACCTAGACTTTTTTAATCTTTAGAATTCCATTTCTAATTGCTCAGTGGGACTAGTCCTCCTCCACCTCATCACCATCTTGTAAAATGTATTGACCCCTGTCACACTGCGATGGAACTGGCTGTTATGAAGACCATCGCGGCGCTACTTTTGCTGCAGACGATATGTTTATTGGAATTAGCAGCCTCAGAAATCTGTGGTTTCCAACACCTCAGGTAGCATTTGATGCCTTTGGTGGCTTCAAAAATTCTTGGGATTTTTTTCAGCTTTCATTCCTTAAAGTAAGACTGTTTGTTCTCTTTACTTAACCCTTAAAGGCCGAGGTGGAAGAAAATGCCTGACTCACCCATATTTATAGTCTAGCAGTTAGCATCATAAAATAGAAGCGTTTAAGCGCCAATCTATCATTTGTGTTGTTAAAAAAGAAGAATTTGCTGATGAATTTGCAAATTAGGACGATGCAGGGGTTCATTTAGGTCTTTGAAGGTTCACCGTGTTTTTCGCTTTGATTTATCATGACGTCTGAGCGCGACTGAATTCAAATGGGTTCACATACAGCAGAAGAAGTTTGTCTGGCTGTAGCAACATTTGTTGGAGTTCAGAGTTGAAGAATAAAGTGCAGATGGCGCCTGTTGGAAATGTGTAAATTACTGTACCTTTCCATGACCCCCCCCCCACCCCCCAACTTGTGTACATGCATGCACACTGACACACGATCCAGCACTGGGAACTTCTTTTTATTTGCATGCGCCTTCTTGTTTCTTGTTTTTCTCGTGTTCATTATTTCTGCATCTGCGTACATGCTTTTTTTTTTGTTGTGTGTGCGCCGACACGCCCACACATACACACACATGCATACGCACACACACATCCACAAAGTGCATTTGACACAGCAGTCAGGAGTCTCATTAGTGGGAGCAGAGGAGTCTTGCCTTTTGCTGTCAAGAGTGTGTGTCCCTACCGCTCCTCACAACCGACTCCTACATGTCATGTCAGGGAAGGCTCTGATTCTCTGATGCTCTGCTTTGTGAGGTGAGCTCACACACACACACACACACACACACGCGTTTGTATCTATATCCCTGTGGGGACATGAAGTCTTGGATCCTTTTGTTAATGCGGTCAGTCGTGTCAATACACTTGTGTTAATGTTATTTATTATTTTGTTCATTTGTTTGTTTGCTTACTTGTTTATATGAGGACCATAAACATAGAAAAGTGATTAAAAAAACAACACCAGGAAAAGAAATTTGTACAGTTCACTCAAAAGGAGTAGGTTGAAGTTCACAGACCTACCCCTGTGAACACGAACCTGCAGTTTCTGAAAACGTTTTTCACAACGAGACTTTAAGAAGGCAAGTCGTCAACATAAATACTCTCACGCATAATAAGGCATGAGCTTATGCCATCCAGCACATACAAAAGCAAGATCAGTGAATGTACACTGTAGTACTGTGTATTTTTGACCATTGAACCCTTTTTTTTTGATAGGTACATAAACACATCTATAATACACTCATTTATGATCGTACACATTATATAAATGAAAACACAAAGCATAATACCATATATTATATATTCAATGATGATCGTACAATTTATAGCCAAGGGGAAAAGAAAAACACAAAATATTTTGTCAAACAGCCACCTCCAGAGGTAAAAATTTGACAAAAGTGTTGGAATCTAAAATCTAGACCCTGAGTTGGTACAATTTATTTCATCTTCATATTTGAGTAAAATGGACTCTTTGTCAATCTTTTTAAAGTGTGCCAGGTTTTTACAAAGCTTGGTATTTTCATCTTGACTATTCCATAAATCCACTCCACGTCTAGTAACACCACATACTTTTCAAGGTAGTTTGGGAGTACGTTTTTTTTATAATTCATTTGACCTCTCAAGTTGTATTTGACTTGACATATTTAATGTGCTTCCTGGAAGCGCCTGAATTGAGAATGTTATATTCATTTGCATCATTTATATGCAGAGGTGTGTAGAGTGATAATACCCAAGTTAAAGTACTGTAATAATGCCAATGACTCAAGTAGAAGTACTCATAAACATAAACACTGCGCTTTGGATGGTTCCAGTGATTTTTGTTCTTATTGTTGCTTATTTTGTGACTTTTTGTTCCATTTCTTGAATATGTTGTTCATTTTTCATGAAATTATTTTCTTCATTTTTCTGATTTTATTGCTTACTTTTTCATCTGAATTATTTTGACAATTTTACTTTGTTCAGTTTGTTCATGTTCTTGATGATGCTATAATTTTTTTTGCTCATTTTGTTAATATTATTAATTTTTTGCCCATTTTGTTGCTTGGTTTATTCAGTTTGTTAATTTGGAGGTTTTTAAAAATTATTATTTAATAATTATTTTTTAAAGATGTTTCTCTGATAATCTTTTTCTTTTTGGGAAATATTTGGTTCATTTTGATGTGCTTCTATTCATTTTCTTGAATGTTTTGTTTGATTCTTAAACGTTTGCTCATTTTTGTTAATTTTCTTGATTATTTTTTTCTTCTTTCTACACTGTTCTTTTTTCATTATTCATTTTGTTGTTTGTTTTTGTGCATTTCTAATTATTTTCATGATTTTTTCCTTTTGCTTTCCTATATTTTCTTGATTATTTTGTTAATTTCATTTAATTTTCATAAAATTGTGTTCTTAGTTGATGCTGCCCATACTGTGTTAATTTTCACGGAGTCCGCGGAGTCTGTCTGGCCGGCGGTCCGCGTACTTTGTTCGGATGGAATGGCCGACCCGCTCTTGGATCGCTTGGTTGTCGTTCAGAGTTTTTTAAGGTGAATGTATGCAAGTGTTAACGTGTTACTTAAAAGTTTGATTCTCAGTCCGTATGTCGATCTCTCAGCTCCAGATTCTCCACCTGTTCTGTCAGCATCTTGGCCCTAATTTCTCTTCATCACGTTCTTGCCGCTGAATCCCGTCGGCTGCGTTATCACCTCCTCCTCCTTCAAACAGCTGCTTCCAATCCGCTAATGAGAGGGCGTTCACAAACCACGCCCACATCCTCCGACATGTTAATCATCTGTGAAACCCTAGCTGAAAACCACAGCTACGGCAACGCCATCATAACACCGACACACACACTTTTCTACATTACTAGTGTGAAGCCGAGGCTTAAAGCCTAGGAATATTTTCATGGATGTTTTGATGACCTTTGTTTTCATATTATTTATTTAGTTCATTTTTGTTCAATTTTCCTCATTTGCCCTATCATTTTCAGTAATTTCTAGTTATCATTTGTCATTTTATGGATTTTTTAAAAATTATTTTTAAAATTGTTGATTATTTTGAAATATTTTCAAAAATCTTTTGTTAACTTTGTGGACTGCTTTGATCATATTTGATCGTTGCCATGGTTATTATGTTCACTCCCCTTCATTTTCTTCATTAATTTTGTTCATGTTAGTTGATGTGTTGTGTTGTGTGATGTGTTCATTTTGTTAAAGAAAAGTTTATATTTTTGAGTGTTTTGGTTAACTTAAATTTAGTTCAAGTTTAATTTATTTCATTCATTTTCTTGATTTTGTTTTGATTTTTTAAGAATTACATTTGTATTGTGGATTATCTGATTATTTTTTTAATTATTTGATCAATTTTTATTCGCTCTTGATTATTTGTCAATTTTTTATATTATTACTCTCATTTTTTTAAATATATTTGTTCATTTTTTTGAATTGTTGTGTTAGATTCGGTCCATTTTCCTGATTATTAGTCATTTTTGATTGTTTTCTTGACTATTATTTCATTTCCTTCACTATTTTGTTCAATTATGTTAACTTATGCTCGTTTGTGGGTATTTTTACAGATGTGGATAAAAATGTTGGAACCCTCTGTAAATGCCAGAAAAACCCACAATGGTCACAGAAATAACTTGAATCTGACAAAAGTAATAATAAATAAAAATTTTATGAAAATTA
>JAQQAE010005162.1:0-17925 GCA_029823295.1 Pseudamia nigra | reverse complement strand
TTACAAGTTTGAAGACACCTGTGATGTTAATTAGAGGACACACCTTGGTTGAACATGTCCTTATGGTCAAATTATTTCTAGTCTTTTCTAGGGGTACCTTTATTGTTGTCAAGGCCTGTTTTGTGAGTTTGTTTTTTTTAAATAATTCTGTTGAAATACAATTCAAAAGCAATGTCTGATTTTCATTGGCTAATTTTCATATAATTTTTATTTATTATTACTTTTGTCAGATTCAAGTTATTTCTGTGATCATTATGGGTTTTTCTGTCATTTACAGAGGGTACCAACAATTTTATCCACATCTGTATGTGGCCCTGTGTAAAAAAGTGTTCTCCCCCCTTGTAAAACATAAATTAACCATGGTTTATCACATCTTTGTGAAGCTGAGTTCAATCTCTCTATCCACATCCAGGCCTGATTACTGCTACAGCTGTTCTCAATGAAGACATCAATTAAATAGGACCTGCTTGAAAAGTGAAGTAGACCAAAGACCCTCAAATGCTAGGCGGCATGCTGCAATCCAAAGAAATTCAGGAACAAATGAGAAACAAACTAATTGAGATCTATCAGTCTGGAAAAGGTTATAAATCCATTACTAAAGCTTTGGGACTCCAGTGAAACAGTAAGAGCCACAAATGGTGAAAACATGGAACAGTGGTGAACCTTCCCAGGAGTAGCCAGTCTACCATAATTATCCCAAGAGGTTGAGAAAATACCCCGCAACAACATCCAAAGAACGACACACCTCCACCATAAGAAAGAGACTGGGTGAAAATGTCCTGCATGGCAGAGTTGAAAGATGAAAACCACTGCTGCCCAAAAAGAACATAAAGACTTTTGGGAACATACTCTGTGGACTGACAAGATGGAAGTTGAACTTTTTGGAAGGTGTGTGTCCCATTACATCTGGTGTAAAAGTAACACAACATTTCAGAAAAGAAACATCTTACCAAGAGTAAAGTATGGTGGTGGTAGTCTGGGGCTATTTTGATGCCTCAGACTATAGAAGACTTGCTGTGATAAATGGAACCATGAATTCTGCTTCTGCCAAAAAATCCTGAAGGTAACTGTCCAGCCATCTGTTCATGACCTCAAGCTGCAGCACACTTGCAGCAGGACAATGATCCAAGTCATACCAGCTAGTCCACCTCTGAATGGATTAAGGAAAACAAAATGAAGACTTTGGAATGGCCTAGTCAAAGTCCTGACACGAACCCCATGGAGATGCTTTGGCATGACCTTTAAAAGGCCAATGTGACTGAGTTACAACAATTCTGCAAAGATGAGTGGGCCATAATTCCTCCACCATGCTGTAAAAGACTCATTGCCAGTTATTGCAAACACTTGAGTGCAGTTGTTGCTGCTAAGGGTGGACCAACCAGTTATCAGGTTTAGGAGGCAAGCACTTTTTCACACAGAGCCATGCAGGTTTGGAATTTTTTTCCCCTTAAAAATAAAAACTTGAAACCTTAAACTACCCTTTATGTTTACTTGTGTTGTCTTAAATGTATTATTTAAATTTGTTTGATGATCTGAAACATTTAAGAGTGACAAATATACAAAAAAGAAAGAAATCAGGAAGGGGGCAAGTTCTTTTTCACAGCAGTGCATGTTATAATCTAAATGTAACCAGCATCAAAACATTTCAGCATTGTAAATTCAGAAAATCAGGGCGTACTTCTTCACAGCACTGTACAATGTGTTTGGATGCTCATTGTCTTTTTGCTTGTTTTTGTTCATTTTCAGTATTGTGCTATGGGTTTCAAAATTTGTGTGCAATTACTTTTTCCAATTTGGCTCATTTTCTTAATCATTCTATTCATTTTCATTCATGTTGTGGATTTTTAAATTCACTTTTGTACATTTTATATTTAAACCAAACAAAACAGATCCAATTTTCATCCGTTTACATCCTAGTATGTGTAACAAAGAGAAAAATAAATTAAAAAATGTGAAAATGTGTATAAAAACTGGATGTGTCATAGCGCGTAAAACAGATTGACAACATTTCCAGGACCACTTTGCATATGATTTCAGCTTTATTTTCATACTGAAATGGCTTCTGGCTGATTTTTTTCAGGACATGTTGCAGACCCACAACTGACCATTGGCTGTATATTCCTAAATAATAATAAGCTGACTCGAAATGTAAAATATGTTGTGTTCATTCTGTCTACAGTAAAATCTGTGTACATTTGAACAAAGTATTACATTATATTTGGCACTTTCCCATCTGGCTGAAGTTTTTTGGAACTGGGCTTGTAGTTGCAGCGTCAGGTTTAAAATGAAATCAGTTTAACTCCCAAATTAGCCTATTAGAGGTGAAACCCCGGAGAAGCTCCATCCCTCCCACCGTGTTGGGGTTGTCAGCTCAAAAGAATTTCAAGAGGCCATCTGGCCGGAGAGCACGACAATAGCAACAAAAGCAGAGTGTGCTGTCCATTTCACCTGCAAATGAGCCTTTAGAAACCTCAACACTCCCCCCCGGTCCTCACTCAGCTTTTCTCTCTGGGTCTCTTTCATAGTCAAAACACATATTACCACCGGCATGCGCCCACATCCATTCTATTTATGTGTACTTTAAATCTAGCTCAGGTTTACTTTAATGCTTCTCCTGTGTTCATATTTAGACACAAACCCTGAAAAACCAGGTATAATTTAACTACATCAACACCGAGGACAGCCAATGTGAGACGCCTTACAAACAAACAAGCTTGTACTGTGAACTAGTCTAATTAACCAGGCAAGGATGTATATAAGAAAGTCCCATGTGTCCGAAGAGTCCCACGGGTTTCAGTGTTTTCCTCTGATCAGTTCCCTTTAGGATGCACATTCAAGCTGCCATAACAGCACAATGAAGCTTCACAGTCAGTCTGTTGACAGTCAGCGATGCAAGACGCATTGAAACCCATCATTAGCACAACTCCTGACATTTCAACGCACACTAACAGTCATCATTTTCTCCTAATTCTGAAAAAGACAAAATTCCTAATGAGCTGTTTACATGACCAGTGAAAATCAATGTTCCACTAGTGTTCCAGGTTCTACGCGACTGCTTGTCCCACATGTATAAATAGGTTGTACACACTGTGTGAACTCCAGCCACACCCTAATTTCTTCAAACACCCCCTTAAAGACATGAATATACTGTATGCATTTAAGCAACCAATCAAACTTTAGGCCACACCTTCTCCTTCAGCGTTTTTTCTTTCTTCTTCTTATTTTCAACGGTGTAAATTACTACTGGACATATTCACACTATTAAAGAACGTGGACAGAATTATGTAGTGAACAAAAAAGTGTTTAACAGGCTCTTGAAAAGGTTCTAAAATTAGGGATTCCTTAACAAGTGTCCTAAAAAGAAATAATGAATGCAGTTAGGAACTTGTTCTTTGGTCCACCCATTCCTGAAACATGTGAGACTTGTCTGGTGAAGACACCGTCTCACTGTATCACTGACAACTGTGGGAGAAACAACAAATGGCATTTTTTGAGAGTGGAAATTACCACTAAGTGATATTTATTCATAGCCCTTACACTAAATAAAGATTACATGCAATTTCCAGGACTGCTCTGACTTACCTTATGCCTTACGCACAGGCAGAGTATTAGTAATGAGAAGAAAAAGAAGAAATCTGTGTAACGAACGGTTGCCAACATAAACGAGGCATCAAGGATGAGAACTGTGCATGATAAGAGGCAGTAAATAAGGTGGGCCTGTATGTTGTTACACTTTATTTACTACAGTAATGTCATGTAAAATGCACCTGAAAATATTGTACCCTCTCACTAATGAAAATCACCTGAACATGTGCAAAAAACACACAGAGAGAGATGGTAGCAGGAAAATATGGCTGGGCCATTTTCACTTTGCAATTTTCAAAACTATCACAAAGACCACATTTTTTAAAAGAAATCTAAAGTATGAAAGACATGTTAAACCTCCAAGAAAACGTATTTTCCCACCTCAGGCCTTTTTATATGACCTGAGGTGACCTGTTTTTCAATCAAAATTGTTACAGGGTGGTAAATGTTAACTTAAAAAGGCTGCGCGTTCACTGTGTGGTTAGCTAGCTGACTTAGGATATATGATTTCAATTTGAAATATAATTTTCATTGCATTAACAGTGGATTTTTAAAAAAATAAAAAAACATTTTCCTGCTCTATTTTGCATGACGGGGTGGTAAAATTAAGCATTACGGCTCTGTTTAATGTACAAAAACAATAAATAAACAGTGCAAAATGATGTGGGAATTTGCCTGCTTTTGAATTCGGCTCCTCCAGAGTCTCAAATGATGTCACTTCCTGCTTGTCATGTCATTTAAATTGACAGTACATTTTTTTTCTAAACAGAAAAGGCAAATGTGTTAAGTCACACTGAGGGACAAACATAACTTTTTTGTAAAAATAATATTTTTGTTTTGAATTAATATAGTTTATGATATGCAGTTAATCCTGCAAACAACAAAAGGTTGATTAAAAAAAAGATTTTTTTGGGTGATATGTTACATGCGCATTCCATGTTGGCCATTCCGAACGTGGAAAAAATGGCCATGTTCTAATTAAAAATGATTAAAAATTGTATATTTTTCTTTTAGAATGGTGTTGTCTCATATTGCGTGATTAAGAACACTTAAATGTATAGCTTTTAACTTGATGTCATTATGAATGTCATCAAATGTTGTGGACTCAAATGGCACCCGTTTCATAGAATGACCCAGTGACCCGCCCACCTTCAATGACGTCAATGAGCAGCCTGAAGCTACCCACGGACCCAACAGCAACACGATGAAAATCATGTGCCACAATCACGGGTCAAAATACCCATTGTCAGTGTTCTAGGGTTAATGTCCTTTAGACCACCAGTTGTCTTGTACAGATGACGGGTGGGCCCATTAAAGCTACTACAACTACCGGTACTGTTAATATTATGGCAATGAACACACAGGTAAGAGATACGACAGTCTTTACAAAATGAAAATTAATGTCAGCCAGTCTGAAAAATGTTAAGAACTCTGAACGTCCCTGAAGGTTCTCAGTTATCCAGGTCATGGTATCCAAGGTGTCTCGGGAGTCCTGAGCCACAGAGTACAAATTCTGGATGCCTGCATGAGACTAGCTAGAACTGAAGAAGCTCCCTGGATACATGTAGGTAGCGAAACGTCTTCAAACCAAATTTCCAGTTCAGTCGACAGAAGGAGAACCACACACCTTGAAAGAACTTTGAATGTGTTCTCAAGTGCAATCGCCAAAACCATCCAACACTATCTGAGGGGCAGAAAATTGTAGGATTCTGAGCTGGGTATTTCTAGTAATCTTATTTTCTACAGCAGCTCGTCTCCCTCACCAGAGTCAGTTTTATCTTAGTGCTTGATGGTTTTGATGACTGCACGTGGCAACACATTGTCTTTTCTTTTCTTTTTCTTTCCATAATATAGATTTGTATGGTCGTTGTAGTGGCACTGTTGGGACTATTGACTTCATCTGCACAAGACAACTGATCTAAAGCACATTAAACAGGCAAGAAATCAGATAAAACCCATTCCAGGTGGCTACTTCATGACTCTGATGAGAGATTGCAAAGCATCATGTTCCGGGTTGTGTTTTTTGAACTACATAATCCCATATGTGTGCATTCACAGTTTGGGTGTTTTCAGGGTTAATGTACAATATTGAAAACAACAGAAAGAAAAAGCACTGAAGGAGGTGTGTCCAAACCTTTGACTGACAGTGTATCCAAACCACTGTTGTAAATGTTTAAAAGTTGGTGTTTTGTTCCCTCTGACCCAAAGTGTGGACTTTATCCATCTCTACTGCAAGACACTAACCAGACGAAAACCTGGACGTCAGATGTCTTAGTCACAAAACACTATCTAATCCCGAACAGCCACCTAGAACAGGGGTCTGCAAACTGTACAGTACAGAGATATTTGTGGACAAAAAGAAGAAAAAAAGTGACCTCAGTCACAAAAAAATATTTTAATCCCTTTATGTACCACATCACATACAACATCCATTATAGCTGAGGTTTAATGTGTTCATTTTGTTGATCAGTATATCTAATTATTATTTCTAATTTATGTTCACTTTCTCTGTTTACTCTGGTCAGCACACAAGCACCAGTTTGACGTACTGACCCTTTACGCTGGAGCTATGAGAGTAGAAGTGATGAGGCACGTGCGCATTTGTTTATCGTTGCAGTTTCACATCACAATACTGTCCCAGAATCTGCAAATGGCTGTTGGACTAATTCAGGCCTCCCTATAGTCAGAACTCTGCTGTTTTCATAGAAGTAATCTCTTTGGCGACAAATCCGGTTAAAGCCACTGTAGAAAGAACCGTAACAAAAGGATTAGAGACTGCAGCCAACACTGATCAACAGAAATCTGGGTTTTGTTCAGGTGAGGTGTTGTTTAGTAAAAATAAGGTTTGTCTGGGCACTGTATTCTATTGTGAGGAGGATGTAATCGACCCCGCGGACTTTTTTTTTTTAACATTTGGTTCAGCTTTGTCCGCTGTTGAAAATAACACATCAGTCTACCACTTACTGTCTTAAATCCTTTCACTTTGGGCTATTTTATTTTCAAAAATCTTCAAAAGTCTCCAAAGAAAAATGTGTGATCTCCTGGCAGTTGATGTCAAAATGAACAAAATGAGCACTGACTCAGCCAAAAGAACGAAGAACATAGTGGGCAAAAATTATGAGTAAAATAATCAAGAAGATGCAAAACAACCACATTAATAGAGGAGCAATAAAAATAAACTAAATAATGCACAAGAAATTAAACAAATTAAAGTCAAATGAAGAAAAATAGTCAGGAAAATAAACAAAAAATAATGAAGATACTGTAAAATAAATGAACAAAATCCAAAAACGAACAAAAATAAATAACATATTCAGTAAGAATGGACATCATTAAAACGAAAATACAGAAAAATAAAGGATATCAAGAAAATTTAATAAAATAAAAACAAAATACTGTACAAAAATGATGAACAACATAAGAAAGTAAAGAAAGCAAATTGAAGAAATTTATGGAAATTTAACCAAGTAAGAAGCAAAATAAATTCAAAAAACAAAACACTATATATAATATAAAATTATATATAAAATAGGACCAAAATAGACAAAATGAGCAAAATAACTAGGAAAATGAAGAAAAATTACTACATTAAGAAACAAAATGAACAACAAAAACTAAAATACTAACAGTATAAGGAGCAAAATTAATGCAAATATATAAAATGCTCAAGAAAATGAGCAAAATAATCAGGAAACCATAAACAGTTAGTATCAGAATGCATAAAAAAGAATGAAATAATAAAATGAAGATAGTTGAACAAAATCAGCTGCAAAATCAATACAAATAAACAAAGGGCTCAGGAAAATTAACAAAATAATCAAGAGAATGAATAAAATTAGGACCAAATTGCACAAAATAATTAGGAAAATGAAGAGAAATTACTACATTGAGAAGCAAAGTGAACAAAACAATTAAGAAAATAACAATACTGTACTAACCGTATAATGAGCAAAATGAATACAAATAAACAAAATACTCAAGAAAATGAACAAAAAATCAGGAAAACATATGAAAATTTGAACCAAAATGCATAAAAATTAGCAAAATAATTAAGAAAATGAAGAAAAATTCACAAAATTGGTAGCAAAGTGAAATTATCAGAAAAATGTAAAAAACAAAAACCAAAATTTCCGAAGCACCTTGAATAAAAACATACAAAGTAGTGAAGAAAATTAATGAATAATCAGGAAAATGTACTAAATTAGGACCAAAACGCATCAAATAAACAAAATAATTAATATAATGAAGAAAACTGACTACATTAAGATGCAGAATGACCAAAGATGCATTAAATAATTTTAAAAAATGAACAAAATGAACAGGAGAGTGATCAGCAAAAGTGAAATGCAGAAAAACAAAAACAAAATATTCAAGAGCACAAAGACACGTGATTTCATTACGATGCAAAATGAAGAAAAATGAGCCAAATAATTAAGAAAATGAAGGAAAATGAACAAAGTTAGGAGTGAAATGGAGAAAATGCTCAAGAGAAACCAGGATTATACAAAGAAGCAAAATGAACAAAATGATAAAAAAAAAACCAAACAAAATTAAGAGTGAAATGCGTAAAAGTTCACTAGATAATTAGGACAGTGAAGGAAATGAATACAATTTGGAGTAAAATACTTTAAAAATGAACAAAATAATTCTGAAAATGCATAAAAACCTTCTCTGAACTTCACTGTTTGTATAGTTACTGCGTTTTGTCTTATTAAGGCAGTAAAGTAAAAGTCAAATTATGACAAGAAAGCAGCCAGTTTATTTTAATTTTCAAGGTTTTGTTTAGTGGGATATCTCATCCTGGGGGTGTTAGTGTTTATGATGCTTTTTATGGATTTCACATCCTGTTTCCTCACACAAAATAACAGTAATTACCAAAACACCCTCCACATGGTCCATGTAATGAATCCTCCCTCCTCCCGTGTCGTCGTGGCCACAAAGGCCGACCACACTGAGCACACTTTAGGAGGGTGAGGTCCATTGTTGTGGACACCAGAGGCAGATGGTCACTTGGGCCTTTTCTCCACATGGTCACTTGTGTGAAGGAATGCCTGGACACCCCATGGATGGTCAGCGGGGAAAAGGTCACCATCTGCTGTCTAAAGGTCACCGGTATAAAGAGCATTGTATCAACCATGCTTTTGGCCATTTCTATAAGTCACGATGCAACCTCCCCCCATCAAGGTTCCAACCTGACTTATGAAAATCACCTAAAACCTAAAGGGAAATCCACCAAGGAGAAAAAGAACCGTACAAACATTAAAGTTTTTAATGTAAAAACATGCATCTGCTGCCAAATCACCACTGGCAACAGAGAAGAAAATCTCACTGAAACTAAAAATATGTAGCTCATTTGTTCCTGTCAGAGCACACTCCCCAAAAGACACCAAACACAAAGACACTTAACAACGACTGCCATTTTTACTGCTGTGGAAAATGTACAAAAATGTGAAGCAAAACTGTGAAAAGAGTGTTCAGAAATGCAATGATTCTCCCAGAAATCAATGCACTAAGGTCATTACATGTCAGCGATTACACAATATGTAGAATCACACAATGCAAAGGCACCGGCAATGTCTGAATCTGAATACATTATAAGTAGAATACACAAAAAACAACCAATACATTTTATAACCCTGTTTCCAACAAAGCTGAGTCACTGAGGGTGTGATGATTTGAAAAAAAAAAAAAAAAAAACAGCCCCTTACTTAATTGAAAATAGCACAAAGAAAACATATTATTTCTCAGTGTAATAAATATCAAGCCTGACAAATTTCATTGTTTCTGAAAATTACATGCTCATTTGGAATTCGCCAACAACATGTTTAAAAAAGTTGAGTCAGGGGCAGGAAAAATGTGAAATATATAAAACATGCACACACGTAGTGGAACATCTCACAAATAACTGGGAACATGACTGCGTATCAAAAAGAGCATCCCAAAGAGGCTGTGTTTTCCTGAAAGATGGCGCTCAGTAGTCAGTGCCAATTATGAAACAGTTCAAAAATAATGTTTCTGGGCACCTTCACTGACTCATCTGGTGGTGCATACCCACATGGCTCAGGCCTAATCGCAGTGGTCAGGGTTTAATTCCAACCTGTGGCTCTTTACTGCATGTCACTCCCTACTCACTTCTCCCATCCCATGTATCTGTTAATAAAGGCGAAAAGCCCAAAAACAAATTATTAAAGTGTCCAAGACATGCAGCAATTTATTTTCAATTTTTGGTCCTTCCAGATTAGGTATGCATCCATCATAACTCATAATAGTCAGGATTATTTCAAACGGAAAACAGAAGATGACGGGCGGGGAGCCCTCTTCCTGAAACAAGTGGTTTTGCCTTATTTGGTGTTTGCAGGGGAGGGGAGGAGTTTCGCTGGGTAACAATGGAAGTCCAATGAAGGTTGGTGTCAAATGCAAACTTATGTTACTCTAATGCTGCTTCTTGACTCAACTCTACACGACTCGACTTGACTCAACTCAACTCGGTTTTCATCATTTTCCTTAACAATTGAGTATCATCTCAACATGGGTGGAGTTCTTGTAAGGCTGAAATGCACTGTGGGACTTTAGGAAAGTGAAAATATAAAGGTACAGTGAACTGTGTCAACTGTATTGGAGCAATTTGAGTCTGTTTCTCTGAGTGAATTACTGTATCTAAGGTAGTTCAATATTTAAGACCATCTCACTGCGTGTTGGACTGCCTTCCACCAAGTTACTTAAAAAATGCTTTTGACACTGCTGGGTCTTACATTCAGAAGCGAAACAATGCATCTCTCACTACAGTTTGTGTTCCAACATGTTTTAAACAGGCTACAGTGCAGCCCCTTATTAAAAAAACACAACTTGGATTCTACCATTCTGTCCAACTATAGACCAATCTCTAAACTGCCTTTTCTTTCCAAAGTGTTAGAGAAAGTGGTCCATTCAAAGCTGCAGGAGTACCTTCATTTGAATGACATTTCAGAGAAGTTTCTGTCTGGTTTTAAATCATGGCATAGCACTGAAACTGCACTTTTAAGAGTTTTTAATGATCTTCTTTAATCTTTGGACTCTGGCAACTATGGTTCTCTTTTATTGTTAGAATTAACTGTGGCCATCAATACAGTCGACCATGACATTCTCCTGTCATGTCTGGAACTGTGTGTTGCCTCAACGGCACCGTTCTACAGTGGTTTCAGTCCTATTCATCTGGCAGGACCATTTCTGAGGACATGGGCCACTACGGCTCTCGTGGTTGTGGTGTGCCTCAAGGCTCAATTTTGAGCCCTGCCCTGTTCATGTACATGTTGCACTTGGGGTCCATTTTCACAAAATATGATATTTCATTTCATTGTTTTGCAGTTGACCCGCAAATTTATTTGCAGTTAAAACCAAGTAAAACTTCTATAAAAAACTTTTAGACTGCCTTAAGGACATTAAACAGTGGATGTCAATAAAATTCAAAATGTGCCTGTCATTTTCAAAAACAGTTTAATTTATCAGTTTCATCATTGATATTCTTTGTGCTATTTCAATAAATATAATGTTTAAGTATTTTGCAAATGATCACAATCTGTTTCTACTTCAATTTTTACCCATTTTTTTGGAAATACAAAAAATTAAAGCGACATTTCATGATTATGAAACTGCTCGGGATGCAAAGTGCTGATGAATCAACGTTAAAATATTATTCAAGGTATTCCTCTCTCACATGTCCCATACATGCCATATTCTACTGAGCTGCTGATGTGTCTTAAAATAGAGATATTAGTCAGATTTATGAATTCAGTGCAGATGACATAATGATATGATGCTATTGTACGTTTATGCAAACCCTGAATATTAATAATCTCTATGATGCAAAAGTACATATTACATCAGCAATTCTAGACACATTTTAAAGGGTGTTAATCATGTGCTTTGTATAAAGATGAATGACGTGATTACTGCTAATGAAAAGGTCAGCCAAAATCTCACCATGACAGAAGCTGCCATGTAACACTTTAGAGCAAAAGACATCAGAATTGTGATGCATGGTTGAGGTCAACATTATTAGCCCATCCTCATGAAAATGTGATTCTCAGCAAAATGTTGCATATGCTGGATAATTTTGTTAATTTTTGTGTTCCCTTCAGAAACATAACAACTCTATTTGTACTCTAATATAAAAACACATAAAACTAGGGTTTATTAGTGCACCTGCAGATGTATGTTGTGGCAACGAAAGATCAAGATTACAAGGATGTATGAGTTTCATTTGTCCATGCACCTCCAACATCAATGAAGCTAGGTTCACCAAACTTGACAAAACAGGTTGATCATAGGAAAACATATGGAGCAAGGTCCATTTGTGCACCTGTGGCTCTATTTTTGGAGACAAATGGTTAAAGGTCAAGTCCATAAGGTTATGTAAGCTCCATCTGTCCATCCATGCTCTAAGTTGAAAACAAATGAAACTAGGTTCACCAAGCTTGGCCTATACATTGACCTTTGGACTATGTGACTATGTTACTGCCAACAAAAGGTTGAAGGTCAAGGTCACAGAGCCATAGAAGTTCCTTTCATCTGTGCTCCAACCTGAAAACAAATGAAGTAAGGTTTGTTTGTGCACCTGTGGCTATGTTATTGGACACAAAAGGTCAAAGGTCAAGGTCTCTCTGCCCATGGTGTAACTTGAAAACAAATGAAGGTAGGGTATACAAGGTGATCTTTGGTCTAGCGTCTTTAGCTATGTTTTGAGGGAAAAGGTCAAAGGTCAACACTACAGGGTCATAAAAGTTTGACCTCAGCTTTGGCCAACAGTGATGTTATTATTGCAACTAAGGCTACCAAATTTGCACATAAGTGGTGTGGGTCAGCACGGCTCTGCATCGCTGTTTCAAGTGCATTTCTAGTTGTTTCAAAACTTTCCCTCGTTCTACCAAAAGTGATTTAGACAGAAACACCTATCGTCACGGAGTTGGATAGAAACTCCAAGACAATAGGCCAGTAGGTCAAAGTCATAAATTTTTATATACAGTAGTTGGTAACCACTCCAGCCACCTCCAGAGGATAAAATGTGTAGATATTTCAATGACAAACTGCAGTGAGATTACATGTATCCAAGGTTTGCAGAAAGGTACACTGGCTCCATTTATTGTAGTAACCGGATCTGATGAATTCTAATACAGATCAAATTTCAGCAGTGCTCTTCCTGATTAGTGGTAGTAGGCAGCTGAGGGCAGGCAGAGTTGGTGGCAGTGTTGGAGGTGAAGGATGAGGGTGAAGATGACAGTTGGTCATAGCTTGGCAGGCTGTCCTGGCTGGGGAGGACATTAAAGGTCCGTCCAAGTCGTGGTCTCAGCCGGCTTTCACCTTCGCCCCCACCAGCATCTTTCTGGTCCAGCAGAAAAGAGAGGGACTCTGCGATGCGGCTCAGCGCCTGGTCCATGTGTGTGATCTGTTCGAGGTGAATTAAGATGATAAATTAAAGCAAACGGATGACTGGCTTGGATTTTAATTCAGCACTAATGATGCTTTTTACTCATTCAAGCTAAATTAGGTACATTTTAGAGTCAAGGGGAGCATGCCACATTTAAGTCCTTTATGTAATTTGCTGTAAGTGAGGCGAAATTACCATGTACTTTATGTGTGTGTGAGACAAACAGCACACATTAACCTTCAGACTCTGCCAAATTATTTAAATACTTTAGTGCAATTGGGTTTTAGGCATTGAGTATGAAATGATCAAACAAGATTTCAGGAATTGAGATGTGTAATTAAATGCCGCAGTGGAATTTTCAAAAATTTATTTGACATATTGACTCAGTGTGTTTGTTCAATATTTAAAGGTGAACTAAGTACATTTAATCTGATACATTTTTATTCAATGAATATCATAGCCTGCTGGCTGTGTGCACTGCAAAACATAGTAGCTCAGATTAGTGCACACAACAGTGTTTGAGGTTGGAACACCAGATTTCCCTGATGCATTTACACTTACAGCCTACATTATACTGGGTTACATTATACTGACCCAAATTTTTGTATCTTTTCATTGGTCTTCATTCACTGATGGGCAAACAGTTG
The DNA here is from genome assembly GCA_029823295.1 of Pseudamia nigra. Lineage (NCBI taxonomy): Eukaryota > Metazoa > Chordata > Actinopteri > Kurtiformes > Apogonidae > Pseudamia > Pseudamia nigra. Next base: position 4,290 of record JAQQAE010005162.1, on the reverse strand, counting down.
AGTGTCTCATAATTGTCCTATTAATGAAGAATCTGTTGGTTGTTTTCATTGGACTCAGGATGGCGCTCAGGAAATGGTGTGTACCACATTTTCCCCTATGGTTGTTAACATGCATTTCCAATCACTTCTTTTATCTATTACATTTTAATTCTCCTGGTCACTCCTCATTTCTCAAGGTCTTCCTCCAGGTCTTGGTTCTCATACTCATCTGTGTCCCATTCTGCACTCTTAGCCTTTCCTTTGTCTCTAGTCAGGCTATCAGTGGCTGATTCGGTCGACACATTGTGACCATGTTCCTCATACGAACAGCATTCTCACAATCCCCATGTTAATGTGGTTCAGATTTAGTAAGTCTTAAGTCAGGGGTCTGCAACCTGTAGCTCCAGGGCCACATGTGGTTCTCCAGTCCCTCCCCAGTGGCTACAGTGTCATTGTCCAGTGATGGAAGTAACACATTATAAAATAAAATAAATCAAAATCAGCATAAAGTCAAAAAGAAGAAAAACAACAACAACAACAAGTAAATGATTAACAAAATTTAAGACAAAAAGTGATACAAATAATGAAGAAAATGAACAAAATGAAACAATGTGGTACATAAAATGCATTGTTGTGACTTGTGATGCCACAAATATCTAAAAGGGCTTGCTTTTCCTGTGTTTTGATGTGTGGATTTCTCAGAACTGGAAGTCCCAAGCAAGTTAAACTTTTCACAACTTTTTATTTTAAATCACAGTTTATATAAATGTCTAAATCTAATAAAGATGGATTTTCACAATATGAGACCTTTAAACCTTTATATATGAATTTTCAATAACAAGACCACATGCTTAAGCTGCGGTAGTTATTTATATCACAAGTCAAACTTAAGTCAGTTGCATTTTTCTTCATTATCAGCAGCTATTTTCAATTTGAGGGAAGCTGCAAGTGTTTTGTCAAAAACCTCAAGAGCAAAGCTTATTGATGCTTGGAAAAAAAAACCATCAAAAGCATCGTAAATACAAGGCAGACATGGTCAGATGTTAATTTTACTTGGAGGTAATCTCAAGAAGTAAAAGATGGGTGAATATTACACTAGTTTCTCATTTTAGCTCCACAAATCCCACCTTGTCTTCCATCCTCATGAGTCTGGATCCAATAGAGTTGGTGCCTCTGTCTTTAGCTCGGTCTATATGGAGACAGACAGAAAAAACAGTCAAGCAAATAATAAGAAAGGGGGATTAGGACTGAGGTTTGTTCCAAAGTCAATATACAGTATTTTGAGTGCAGCGGAGTGATTTATTACCTGAGCCCGTCTGGAACAAAGTTATCTTCCCTAAAGACTGGTCGAGTCTGGAAGACACAATCAGGCCAGATGAGCCCTCACTGTGCACCCTTTACTTTTTTTGGTCTAATTCACTCACTCTTGTGCTTAAAAGACTTTTTTCATGTTAGTAAAATAACATCATCATCACCCATCCATCCACTCGCCCACTGGGTTCAGCTCTGTTATTTCACAGCGGATCTAAGTGACACAAAGCTCCTTCTACCTTCTCTGGAGCTCCTTGATTCGCACCATGAGGTTGAGGTGACCCTGTGAGTATTGTTCAATCACATCCCGGACATCGTATGGCTTACGTGCTTGCTATAAAAAATAAAAGAGAAAAGAAAAAGCTGTTTCCCTGTCAAATAATATGACAAGGACTTGGGCAGTTCCACGCAGCAAAATTTTGTATCAAAATACACTCTTGGTTCAAAAGTTTAGATACACCTTTTCTTGCAATGCTTTCCTTTATTTGTATTACTTTTAACATTGTACATTAATACTGAAGACTTGCAAACTGTGAAAGAACATGTGTGGAATTATGTCATGAATAAACAAGCGTTAGAGCTTTGATGACAGCTTTGCACTCTCATCATATTCCCTCAACAAATTCACGAGGTAGTCATCATTTTTTGCCTTCTTAATGTGCTTTAGAGTATCAGTTGTGTTATTTTGAAGGGTGGGTACAAATCAATAGCCCTATTAGTGCTACTGCAATTACCGTACAAAGAAATACTATGGCAACACACTGTCCCCAAGTACATTTTCAAAAAGGAAGACCAAGTGCTACCTCTGCTATTGAGGATAAATTTAATACTATTACGAGACTCAGAAATCACCAATTTACAGCACCTCAGATACTGTTTGGCTACTGTACTTGGGAAAACATTGAAAAGTTCTTAAAATATTTTTGGATTGACTGAGCTTCATTTGTAAATGCAATAAGGTCTGCCTGTTCTCTTTATTTAATTGTTTCTTGCATGGTAGGTATTTGTACAGCAGTTGTAGATTCTACAGTGCCCCTTCTGCACAAGACAATTGATGGTTTAAGTTCCCATTACCAAACACTGGGTCGGGACCTACAGGTGGGTCATGGGAGAATTTATTTGGGTCGGAACACAAATTGGTATTTTAAGCGCGCAAGACCTATGCGTTTGATACTGAATATTTGTTTTTTTATGATTACTGTGATTATAATTCTTTTGCAAATGAATGTCAGCCTATTCCCTTTGGCTACCGTAAATACAATTATTTACCTTTAAAGTGTCTTAAAATGTACAAAAATAATGAAACTGTGAAATAAATGTAAAATAAAACTGGGATTTTTTTTGGGATAGATCTCAACAAAATGGGTCATTAATCTGTTCTAGATCATAATATAATCCTTGTAATATTACAAAATAGAAGTTAAAATGGTTGAAAACTTTATTTGTTTGCACAAATTCACTCCTTCTTATAATTTTGGGATTTCAGTCACGAGAGTTTTGGAACCACTGGTCTAAAGCACATAAATAAGACAAGAAATAGCACAAATTTACTCACCTGTGCACTGAAGAGTGTTCCAGGTGAAGCTGATGAGAGAGTGCCATGAGAGTGCAAAACTGTCATCAAACCTAAATGTGGCTGATTTGGACATTCTATTAAATAAAACCTATCCTGGTTTAACACTTTTTTGTTTATTACACAATGCTGTACATGTTTGGTAACAGTTTGGATATCGTCAGTATTAATGTGCAATGTTGAAAATAATAAAAATAAAGAAAACTTACTGACTGGTAGTGTATCATGAAAGGAAGTTTTCTATCATCACTTTCTTGGCAAAATTTCTGCTTCTGAACTTGGTGTTTGCTTGTTGAGAGTGAAGAGGTCAAATTATGACTGCCAAAAGACAACACTATATCCTTTGTTCTTCCTGAATAATAAATCCTCCTCATGCTGTGGCTTGCTAAAATATTAACAACTGCAAACTGAGTCCACAGCAGAGTTTGTAAATACCAGACTCTGGTTTGAAAATCATTGTGAAATGGTGGTCTACGACAATTGTATGGAACATGTGCAATAGTCTGAATTCAAAGTAAAGCTTTCATACTCACTTGAAAGTTTCTCTTGGCCACAAAATAGCGCATTTTTTGAATCACCCTGATGGCTCTTCGATGTGACTCAGTCAGTCTGTGTGAAATAGTACAAAATAACATGAAACGCAAGGATCTCTGATGTAGAAACAGCTCCAGCAATACTATATAAGGGTACACATATTTATCATTAACTATCTGTTCTTCAGCCTGCATGAGCAGTGTGAGCATGCTCTACAATTACTATTTAAAACTCTCCATAAAGTCCCATATGAAATCCATACTGATAGATGTAGAACAGGAGAAACCAGTGAAACAAAGCATTTTGCATTCCCATGATTTGTGACATCACATGTCACAAATGGCCATTCATAGTCCACATAAAATACAACACTTTTCAATAAAATAGAGGCATGTGGCAGAGTTACAATGAGGCAATCAGAGGACAAATCAAATAAACTCCCTTCATTCTGTCGAAGTCCTTACAAAAGTCTTTCGTAGACAAACACTACAGATATAAATGTCATTCATAAATGTGGGACCATCAGTTCTATCTCCACCATTTACAAGCTAGTCCATCATTCACTAGACAACACTTGCCTCCCAATGACGATTTTCTCCGACGATACACTTTTTCACAGTTATCATGTAGGGGACACTCATGAAACATCTTGTGAAATAATGCGGTGATCCAAGGTAAAAACACTAGCAAAGACGAAGATATGACAGGAACCAGAAGGAGGAGATGCTAAGCTATGCTAAATGTCTATTATGGGTTTACTGTGGAGAAATGTGTAGCACCCGAGTTACATTCTGCACTACATAAAACCTAAACTGCAACTGAGAGTGAAGCACATGGACAAATTGACAGTCAAAGAGGTGAGGGGGACAGTGGGGAAGACGATGACATGGACA
>JAQQAE010005161.1:0-17925 GCA_029823295.1 Pseudamia nigra | reverse complement strand
TGAGGATTAAGGGGTAGAAAATGGATGTATGGATGAAAATCGCACTAATTGAATTGGTAGTAAAGGTCATCCTAACTTATCATTTTTGTACCATAAATAATGGATGCATCTGATTGAATGTATGGTTCTTGTTATATTTATTACCGGTCAGGAACATCCAACAAAACCTTCAGCTTTGAAGTTGCTCTGACCAAATCCTTTATCCATCACAATCTAACCCTTGTCCAAGTCACTCATATTTTACCCATCCCATATTGGTGCTTGTAACAGATCAACTTTGAGGACTAAATCTTGACTTGCTGCTCAATATTCTGCCTTTCAAAACAGATAGTAGTTATTAATCTCACTTCACCTGTCCGAGTGTTACCGTGTAGGTACAGCCCTCATGTTGGTAAAACAGATGTGCGAGATAGTGGAGTTCAGGCAGGACAAGTCAATTTTAGAATCCTTGCTCTGGGTATGGTAAGAGAATTAGTCTGTGACGGTCTTACTAAGTCCTCCAGTTCGTCAGGTGGGACCCCTGTCCTGGTCACATGTTTCTGCCTGATTCTCTCTGTGGATGTCCTCAGGAGCCCCACATCTCTGTGGAGCTGCTTCCTCCCATACCGCTGCACCTTCTTCCACAACACTTACAGAAAGAAGTCATAGACGAGCACTTCCAGGCTGTTCCATGCTTTTATCCAGGCTTTGGTTGCATCATCCAGCAGGGTGTTGTCCTTTGGGGTGCGACTGTTGAGGTGCACATAGGCCAGTTCTTCATGATCCAGCTTAAACAGAGACCCGAGGAGCAAAAAACAGGAAAATGAGCAAAATGGGGAAAAAATCATATCCATCTATTCATTTTCTACCTTGCAAGGGTTGGCTGACTTTGGGTGAAGGCATGGCACACCCTGGATGAGTCACCAGTTCATCACAGGAGACAGACAACCATTCACAGTCACATTCATGCCTATGCACAATTTAGAGTGACCAATTGACTTAACCCCTAGTGCATGTTTTTGGTGGTGGGAGGAAGCTGGAGTACCAGGAAAGAACCCACACATGCAAACTCCACACAGGGGACCCCCACGGGCAGGTGTCGGGATCTTCTAGCTGTGAGGTGTGAGTGCTACCCACTGCACCACCATGTCGCCCAACATAACCAATAAAAAAATGAGCAAAAAATGGACAAAAATCAACAAAGCAAGCAGCAAAATTATCTAAATATGAAGTAAATAAACATAAATTAACAAAAATTTAAAAAGGGAACAAATCTTATGTACATCTTGAATAAATAAAATAAATAAATCTTGTATTTTTTTTTTGCATGTGCCCTGCCGTGGATACATCACTTTTTTCAGTTAGTGTGCATTATTTTCAGATGCCTTTTTAACTCTTCCTCAAACATCTGTTGTTATGAGTACTGCCACTTTTACTTGAGTCTCTACAATTATAAAGTAGCACAACTTTTATCTGAGTACTCTTACTGCTTACCCACCACTGAATGTCCTTAACCGTCTTTAGACAAAACCAGTGCTTTAGAACCGTCCCCTGTTCTGTGGGCGTTATTCTCACCTGGGCTGCTGCAGCAGACGGGTTCCAATCAGTCTGAGCAGCACGGTGACGCCCACAGTGGCCACCCGACCCGGACCTGCCACACGGTGTCCCCACAGCTGGACGGCAAACCGGCCATGGGTCATCTCTCAGCGGTTCACTTTGACCAAATCTAGACTTTTTCACCACTTTCCTCAGTGTGAACATACCGTGAGGACCTCCTCATTGACCATGACACACCAGATCTCTGACCCCACCTTAACCTTAAGCTGATCAGCCAGGTCACATATGGGTCACACACAGGACACCCGGCTGCGGCAGACTAATAACAGCACAGAGCTTCATCATCACCATCGTCTTCGCATGCTGGATAGTACCATGAGGCGCTGAGACTCATTGCCAGCTGTGCTCCCCTTTCTCATCACTGTGTACTTTATTCTAAAGTTAAAACAGTCTTTTTTTTTTTAGGTAACAACATAACCAATAAAAGTGAGCAAAAAACGAACAAAAGAACCAGGAAAACAGGCAAAAATGAACAAAATAACCAGGAAAATGGGAAAAAATGAACAAAATAACCAGGAAAATTGCTCAAAATGAACAAATTAATGGGAAAATGGGCAAGAATTAACAAAATCACTGGGAAAACAGGAAAAAATGACCACAAGAGCCATGAAACTGAGCAAAAATGAAAAAAAAAATGGGCAAAAATGACAATTGATTATTTTCATTATTGTTATTGATTTTCCTGATTGTTTTATTCATTTTTTTCATTTCCTTTATTTTTTTGTCTATTTTATGAATTTTTATGATGTTCATGTCCTTGATCATTTTCTTAATTTTGATTAATTTCCTTCATTATTTGGTCTATTTTTTTAAATTATTTTCTTTCTTATTTTACTTATTTTTTGATTATTATGTTTACTCTGAATTCATTGCCTTGATTATTTTTTCATTTTTACAAATTTTCTTAATTATTTTGTATATTTTTTACTACTTTTTAATATTTTGTCTATTTTTTTACTAGTTTTTATTATTTTGTCTTTTTTTTACTCATTTTTTATTTATGTTCATTTCTTCATTATTTTCTTCATTTTTACTAACTTTATTCTTAATTTTGTCTATTTTTACTCATTTCTTACTTATTTTGTTCATTTTCTTTATTATTACATTGACTTTGAACTCATTTTCTTAATGATTTTCTTCATTTTTACTTATTGTCTTGTTCATTTTGCTCATTGCCTTGAATATTTTCTTCATTTTTACTAATTTTCTTCATTATTTTGTCTATTTTTTAAAATACATTTTCTTGTTTATTTGGTCTATTTTACTCATGTTTTGTTTATGTTCATTTTTTTAAAATCACTTTCTTCATTTTTCACTCATTTTCTTCATTTTATGTATTTGTTTTACTAATTTTCTTATGTATTTTGTCTATTTTTACTCATTTGTTGTTTATTATGTTCATGTTCTTCATGATTTTTTTCATTTTTCTTCATGTCTTGCTTATTTTGCTCATTGTCTTGCATATTTTCTTCTTTTTTATTCATTTTTTGTTTATTATGTTCATTTTATTGATTATTATGATACATTTAAACTCATTTTCTTGATGCTTTTCTTAATTTTTCTTTTTTTTTTACTAATTTTCTTCATTATTTTGTATATTTTGACTCATTTTCTTACTTATTGTGTTTATATCCTTGATTGCTACGTTAAAGTTGAACTCATTTTTTTCTTTATTTTTACTTATTTTGCTGCGTGCCTTGACGCTTTCCTTCGTTTTTACTCCGTGTTTGCCACCGTACAGCCGCCGCTTGTTCTCCGTACATGTGCCACATCCTGGCTCTCCACCGGCTCTCCCCTCCCCCACCGCGGCCCGGCTGCGCTTCCTCCCGCTGCGGAGCCTCCACTGGGCATGCGGACGAAAGCGCTGCAGGATGGGGGCGCTGTTGAGGCGCACAGGCCGGTCGTGTGATCCAATCTGCCGAAAGGGGGGGTGAAGAGGAAAAAACGACTGGGTAGATCGGTCTTTGTTTCTGGCTAGGAGGAAAACCAAGAGACACTGCGGCCGGCGAGGCATCAAACATCCCCAGTACAACTCGTGTGAGTAAAGTCTGGTTTTGTGACTGAGTCGGGACAGGATCGTGTGTGTTTTCTGGGTCTTTGAAACTGGCGAATGTGATTCGTCCGGGTTTATTTGGCGAGAGAAAGAGACGAGTCCGACAACACGGTGGCGCGACAGTGTGCAATGAATGAAAATTGTTTTTGGAAATGTGCTCAGAGCGGAGACTGAGCCAAGGGTACGGGAGGCGCGATGGATCAATCGGCTCTCCGCTCCGGAGATGCTCGAACCGGTCACATCTCTGAGCAGAACCCGAACAAACCGCTCGTTTTCAGCCCAAATGGCCCGAAGAGCGTGGCCGGCTAGGCTAACAGCTAGCATGCTAACCGCCGTCAGCTTATGTTATTGCATCAAATTCAGGCTTTCGCTCACAGCCGGCTTTTGTTTTACTTGGACTTTAACGATGTTTTTTCCCCTCCCTGTTAAACCGCCTGTTAAATGAATACTTGCATATTGTGAAATGATGGGAAACGCCGGGTTATGGCGTTAGTGAACAGACATAATGAATTGTAAAACCCGGCGAGGCCCTGGCTAATGCTAGCACCGCCACAAAGTTTATTTTACTGGAGTTCTCCCATAAATGGTCACTTTTTTTGGACACGGTTTTTATTTAACTTGAGCGTATTTTCGGGGTGACAGCACTGATAGACGTGTGTTTGTATCAGCAGGGGTTTGTTCTGTGAATAGAACCGTGTACAAAGGCTTTTTAACAATGGTCTGGATCAGTGAAGTGACCCCATGGTGACCCACGATTTATGAACATTATCCTGAGAAATACTCGGCCAGTCGCCTCCTCCAGCGCTTCTTCTTTGTTTTTATTATTTTCAATATTGTACATCAACACTGAGGACATCGAAGCTGTGAAAGAACATATATGGAAGTGATGTAGTAAACAAAAAAGTGTTAAAACAACCCAGAAGTTGTTTTAAATTAATTTGTCCATAGTGGCCACATTTAGCTTTGATGACAGTTTTGCATTGTCACTACAGTTTTTCAAATCACAGGTGAGTTAATTTGTGCCATTTCTTGTCTGATTAATGTTTGTCATGTGCAGAGTCAGTAGCTTTATTCGTGCTACTACGACTACTGCAAAAATCCACATCACAGCAAGAAACTCTCAGTTAAGTAAAGAGATAAGATGTGAAGGTCAGTCAGTCTGAACAATCTCAAGAACTTCAATGTGTGCAGTTGCCAGAACCGTCATGCTGATCTGAAAGTGCTGATGTCTAGGACCTCGGTGCAGGTGATAGGTTTTAATCCCCTGCAGCAGAGGTGTCTCTTGGTCTTGCTTTTCTGGGAGGGTCCTCATCAGAGCCAGCTTCATCATGGTGTTTCATGGTTTAGGGACACATTCAAAGTTGGCCTTCATTTCTTAAAGTAGTGATGGATTGTCTTTTCTCTTTATGCATCTATTTGTTGCCATAATATGGATTTGTGCGGTAGTTGTAGTAACAATAATAGGACAATTGACAATGTTCCCACGTGACGTCTGGGATTTGAAAACCATTCTGGGAGACTACCTCGTGAATGTGGTGAGAAGATTCCATATGTGTTCTTTTACAGTTTGGATGTCTTCAGTGTTAAATGTGCAATGGTAAAAATAATAGAAACACAACATCAGCCACTGGCCATTCTGCTACTACTAGAGCAAACAAAGGGTTAATGTTTGATTAGAGTTAAACAGTTTGGCCTGTAACATTGAAAAATACTTCTCCTCTAATGCATCCAGTAGTTTCATGAAGAAGTGAAGAGCTGCGATGGAGATGCACTTTTGTTTGCATCGCACTGCTGAAAATGACACCACAGCACACATTTGAAAACCACAGGGAGCATCATTTCCCAAAATAAGCACCATCAATGATGCACCATCCTCCAGGGGTCCACAGTCCATCTCCAGGCCTCGTACTGTGGACTACACAATCTGCATGGGACTCTTACAATATGTTTTAATTATAATAGCGATGCGCTGGGGTGTAGCGTAACACCATCTTCTTATGACTGATGCCTGCTGGTTAAATTTGATTAATCTCAAGAGAATTTGGCGTTCTTTACGCGTGGAAAGACGGCATGTTTTTAGTATCTTGGTTCTTCACTATGGGCTAGTATTAGTTATCTCACTTCTAAAATAATCATTTGAGAATGTTAAAGTACGCCTGCAATGAGAAGGCAGTAAACTTGCCCTCTATTGGTTACACACTAGGATTATTGTGGAAAATAAGGTTTCTTCTATTTTTCTATTATTAAAGCAGTGCTTGAGAAATAATGTTACACGATCAAAATTCTCACTCAAGTGGGGAAAAACACACAGCCCTTTTTCAGATAAGTGCACCTGAAACCAGTCATTTTGGATTTCTGGTTATTTGTGACATCACAAATGTAAAATCACTGTCTTCAGTCAGTCCTGCATTGCCGTAAGGCACAGTAGGACCATCCTGACATTCTTGGATAATGTTCTAGCGGATCTACATAATGAAATCCATGGCACAGACAGGAAATGGGTGTGGCCAACTGCAGCTCACTTGCATTTAAAGCAACCGACATCAAAATTGCCCTTCCCCATGAGGGGCGTGTAAGAAATAAGTTATTAAAACAGCTGCAGTGTGTCTCCTTTTAACTCTCGTTTTCGTCTTTCTTCACAGGGGTACCTTCTGCTGCCACACATTCCCATTTCCCCCTGAGAGATGTCCACTCCTGATCCCCCGATGGGAGGGACACCTCGGCCCGGTCCCTCCCCGGGCCCAGGGCCATCTCCAGGAGGCATGATGGGACCAAGCCCAGGTCCCTCTCCAGGTTCAGCCCACAGCATGATGGGGCCCAGCCCAGGACCACCTGGATCTGGTCACCCTCATCCTCCACAGGGACCCTCAGGATATCCTCAGGATAACATGCACCAGATGCACAAAGTAAACAACACTTTGTTATTCCTTTGTTTACGTCTGGATAAAAGTCTCCACATGTGAACTTATCTTTTTAGTCGTTTGTGGGATTGCTGAGTCACGCAGCAGTCCCACTACTGTTGTCTTCAGTCTTTATATTACCGGTAGTATTACTCCATTTCCGTACGTTTTTTGTCGTTTAACGCCTCCTACATTTTTGTCTTTTTCAAACTTTGCAATGTTCAGCTTATTCAGGACATCTCTGCTGTTGCTTTTCATAATTCCAAACTTTATCATTTTTAAAAATCTGTATCTTTTTTTGACAATTTTTTTTTCCCAGAGGAACTGCATGGAGAACTCTTAACAGAATGTGTGGTTACCATGGCAATGATAGTGTTTTGATCCTTCGATTAATTTAACTCTTGCACTTTTCCAGCAAGTTCAACTATTTTGACTCTTCAATCCCACGTAATCTCTTCAGAGATTTCAAATGTTCTAGTTTTTTTCTTTGTAATTGCCTGCTCATGTCTTGTTACTTGGATTTTCTGATGTTGGAAAAGAATCTAGAGTCCCAGCCTGATGTAGGTTACTGTGTCTTCAATACAGCCCATGGAAGCCATGCACGATAAGGGAATGCCTGATGACCCACGTTACAGTCAGATGAAGGGCATGGGCATGAGACCAGGGGGACACAGTGGCATGGGACCCCCTCCCAGCCCCATGGACCAGCATTCCCAAGGTAACAAATGGCACTGCACTGGATGTAGATATTACAGTTTGATGTCATAAGGAGGATACATGGTTGCATTCATCGTTCTGTAACAAGCTCCGGTCCAAATAATTGATTTTTTTTCAGCCATTAGATTGTCTTTAATATCTTAAATATAATTTCAACAGATTCAGTCTCACATTAAATCAGTTTTGTGGACTGACTGAGAGACGGTTTTATTGCCAAGTAGTTTTTCACATACAAGGAATTTGTCTTGGTATTATAGGACAAGCAGTCGTCAAATAATATAGGTGGAAGAACAAAAAACTAATATGTACATGCATCCAAATGTACAAGTATACAAATAAGGGAAATAGAAATACACAGGCATGTGTTGATCAAGCTGTAGTGTAACATGTAACCAACCAACTGCACAGCTTGATCAGAATTTATGGGAGCATTTCCAGTGTGTTACAATGTGGTGTGTGAATTAATGCGGCAGAATGGTTACTTCTAGAAGATACAAGTTTAAATTGTTTCTCTTGGGGAAGTACAAGCTCAATCTGCCTTGAATGTGCAAACAGGTTTCAGATGAAGAATAGGCTGAAAATGACACATTTGTGTATAAAGTTGATATAAGAAGCCTCCAGCAAATGCCTTCCATCAACATTACCGTCCAACACATCAGACATATGTTTAACTCCGGCCACCGCAGCGTATGACGTCTTGGATCTTCAGCACACCTGCATATCTGTAAAGCATTTGGCCCTGTATGAATGTGAAATGTGTCTTAAAAGCTTTAAATCTAACTCGTTCAAACATTTAACAAAGGCTCTATGTAGAAACCTTGCACTGTGTGCTGTTGTCAAGTTAGCAGCATGCCATGCTTAGCTTGGCTGAGCTGAAAATGTCTGGTTCCCTGTGAACTACGACAGCAGTGAAGAGCCAGCGATGCATCAGACGAGGATGGCGTCAGCGTCGATCGACAGTCAGAGGGTGCGTGTGCAGAAACATGTCACACATGCGATTCACAGATTACAGGCTGCGCCGAAAACTGCAGGAGGGGACTGTACAACCCGGTGCAGTAAACTGAAACGTGCACTAAATGTGTTGAGAATAAAAGAGGAAATTAGGTTGTTTGTTTGTTTGCACTGGGCTGCGATAAGTGGAATGTTTTGTCAAGCCCCTCCCAGTCTGCTTTTAAACTTTTAATACTGTACAATTGTATGTTAATGTCTTTCTGGTGTTGGTGCGGCCTGCATGTTTAAATTCATTGAGGAGAAATATAACGGCTAAGAATGGACAAGTTTTTTGTTTTTGTTTTTTTTTTTTTTTTGCCTGTCCAAAGCGCCACACAGGGGAGAACAGATATCTGAGCGAGCGAACAAACCCAACCAGCCGGTTTCCCTGCCTTCGTGCTGCTCGTTTGACAGCCGAGGACAAACGGGAGGGGCGGGGTTGAGAGGGTTTGTCTTTTCGGACAATAACAGAAGCAGCTGCGTCCACAAAACCAGTCAGTAAGCAAAAAAAAAAAAAGAGGATGGGGAGAGAACGACACACAGAAGCACAAAATTATTTGATGTCAGTGTTATAATTCACCAATACTGAAAAATTAATAGTATGCCACATACGGTGCCAGGCAAAAGTTTGGACACCTCCCTCCTAAAGTGTTCTCTTTATTTTTTTTTATTATTTTGAACAAATTCACGTTAATAATGAAGGCATACAAGCTAAAAGAACATGTGTGGAATTATATAATAACCAAAAAGTGTTAAACAGCCCAAAACGTGTTTTATATTTTAGATTGTCCAAAGTATGGACCCATTTACCTTTTGTAAACTGATGCCATTCTCTGAATGTACAGACATGGAGCTGTGCTTAAAGCAAGTGTCATCTGGGTTTTTTTGCTGTCATTTTCTGTAATATATTTGTGATTTTGCATCTTCCATCTCCAGGTTACCCTTCTCCATTAGGAGGCTCAGAACACGCCCCGAGTCCAGTCCCAGCTAACGGACCCCCCTCTGGGCCTATGATCCCCGGGGGTCCCCCAGGCCCTGGGGCAGGCCCTATGGAAGGCAGCGGGGACCCTAATCAGGGGATGGGCCAAGCGAACCGCGGGGGTCCCCCAGGTCCAAGCGGCCCTGGCGGTGCGCCAGGTGGCCCTGGCGGCTCAGGTGGACCCACTCCTTTCAACCAGAACCAGCTACACCAACTCAGGGCCCAGATCATGGCATACAAGATGCTAACGCGCAGTCAGCCTCTGCCAGAGCACCTGCAGATGGCTGTACAGGGGAAGAGGCCCATGCCGGGCATGCAGCAGCAGCCGATGCCCAACATGCCACCTTCCTCTGGTCCTGGAGGCGGACCTGGGGCGGGCCCTGGACCAGCTCAGGGCAACTACAACAGACCACATGGTGAGATAAGAAACAGCTACGACACTCTATCCTGCCATATTTAAAGGTGAAAAATGAAAAGTTTGGCATATTTTTACTTGATCCGTTTTACTTTAAGACAGTGTAGAGATGTTTCAACAGTTAATCAGAACTACGCGAAAGCAAGCTATAGAAGTGAAAGATGTCAAAGTTATTGTAAAATGCTTCCATCCTCTGCTGATATGTTTTAATTTTAATCTTGCAAATGTTACTTCTTTAGGCCTGTCAAAATGAATGTGTTAATCCATTTGCATGATTAATTGGATTAAAAATTTTTAACAAGATTAACGCGTTAACGGGATTAATGCTGTTAACGCACAGTAACTTGTATATTAAGGAAAAAGTGATGAAATGTTCTGGTCCATTTCACCCACTGTCAACTTCTTTAGTATTGACTGTTTCAAAGTCAATTTAAATGTAAAAGTGTAAGTCTTTACACATTTTGAAACTTATGACATTAGTTACTGATGAAAACAATGAACCAAGTGTAAAAAGGCAAAAACATGGTCATCAGCACATTCCAGAGGTTCTGTTAAGTTCTACAAAGCAGCTGGAATTTACTTTAGTTACACAAGTTTAAATTAGAAAAAATATACATTTTAATGTAAAATAAGTAATTTTAGTCGTGTCTATGTCACCTTCTATCGTGAGTGTTTTTGCAGCCACAAAATGAAAAACAAATGGGTATTAAGTGTGATTAATTGAAATTAATCTACTGACCCTGTGATTTATTTAGATTAATAATAAGTGGGTATTAATTGTGATTAATCAAAACTAATCCACAGGGACCTTGTGATTAGTCAGATTAAAATTTTTAATTGTTTGACAGCCCTACTTTTTTTAAACAAAGGGTTCTGTTTTAAACAAAGAAGTTAGTGTATTTCATAGACGAACAGCGCCCCCTGCTGGTTGAACATGAATCTGTCCGGTTGTATGATGAAATGTATTGTTAATTTGTGATATCAATTCCTTAGGTATGGTAGGTCCAAACATGGTGCCTCCTGGACCTGCAGGAGTTCCTCCAGGTCTGCAAGGTCAGCCTACCAACGGACCCCCTAAAACATGGCCTGAAGGTACACCGAGACCTCACGTGAACATCATTTTCCTGTATTTCATGTGCACATGCTTGCAAAACATCAGTTTTCCTTCATCTCCTTTAGGACCAATGGTGAACGCTGCTGCTCCCTCCAACCCTCCCCAGAAGCTGATCCCCCCTCAGCCCACCGGCAGACCCTCCCCCGCTCCTCCCTCTGTGCCTCCCGCTGCCTCCCCAGTGATGCCCCCTCAGACACAGTCTCCAGGGCAGCCTGCGCAGCCCCCGCCCATGATGCTCCACCAGAAACAGAACCGCATAACCCCCATCCAGAAACCCCGTGGGCTGGACCCAGTCGAGATCCTCCAGGAGAGGGAATACAGGTGAGGGGCCCTAGTGAGACGGCACTAGATTCTATTTAAATATTTGGTTTTATAGCCTTTATAGGTTTATATCAAGACGCACTGGAATGTGACACACAGGGTTTCCTCTAGCATTGTAATGTGTAGATTCAGCAGCTCAGCCAAATCACTGTAAAATCAAGATGGAGTGACTTGTCAAACTGAATTTTTTGTATTTAAAAGGTGCTATAATTTAGCATCAGCTTCTTTCAGTCTTTCCTCCTTATTACTTCACCGTACTCTTAGGAGCCAAATTTTGTTTCTGCTCGTAATCTTTCCTGTCATATTTTCGTCAGGCTACAGGCTCGTATCTCTCACCGTATCCAGGAGCTGGAGAACCTACCTGGTTCTCTAGCCGGTGACCTACGGACAAAGGCCACTATCGAGCTGAAAGCCCTCAGGCTGCTTAACTTCCAGAGACAGGTACACAAGGAAGACCCTATTATTCAGTGTATCTGTTCATTTTAATGTTTTTCCAGTGAAATAGACTCTGTATCTAATCTGCCGACTGGTTTTGTGCCTGAAGCTGCGTCAAGAGGTGGTGGTCTGCATGCGGCGCGACACGGCTCTGGAAACGGCTCTCAATGCTAAAGCCTATAAACGCAGCAAACGCCAGTCTCTACGTGAAGCTCGCATCACTGAGAAGCTCGAGAAACAGCAGAAGATCGAGCAGGAACGCAAACGTCGTCAGAAACACCAGGTACATAGAGTTTTCCATGTTTTACAGTAACTTCTCCTGATTAATGGAAGGCACGTGGTGCAGGGACTTACGCTGGTTAGCGCTAGCGATGGGTCGATGAGGCCTCGTGAAGCGTTTCCACACGTTGCCTGTGTCCCTGTGTCATAATGTGAAAATCAAAGTGTGAATGTAATGTTGCTTTTGTACTTATCATTGAGGCAGGGAGGGATTTTTATTCAAAAATATAAGTTTTTCCAGCGTTTTGGCTTTCGGTCTATTCCGTTTTTTTGAGGCAAGTTCTCCAGCTTTGGAGACACACGGAGTCACATGGTACTGACGATGCTGGATGCATAACAACTGTAGAGATGGTTGGGATGAGCGTTTGTGCGGCCCAGTCGACAGATGCACTGCCTTATAAACACAGTGCGAGTGCATCGATCACAACCCGAAGCAGCCGCTGTATCGGTCACGTGACTTTTTTTCTTAAAGCGATACGTGCACCTGCACCGACACGGGGTTTCGCTCTATGAGCTCGACACATGCGGCGACGCATCAGTGTTGCCGGACCCGTCACTAGTTGGCACAAAACAAAACTTGGCTAAAATAATTCTCAGGAGTGGTGTGTTTATCCTCTCAGGAATACCTCAACAGCATCCTTCAGCACGCCAAGGACTTCAAGGAGTACCACCGCTCCATCACGGCGAAGATCCAGAAGGCCACCAAAGCTGTCGCCACGTACCACGCGAACACTGAGCGCGAGCAGAAGAAAGAGAATGAGCGCATTGAGAAGGAGAGAATGCGGAGGCTGATGGTGAGAGGACTGAATGTTATTGAGTTTGGCTCCTGGTTTGTGAAATTCTGATTTGGTGTCTCCCCACTGGATTCCTAATGTTCAAATTCAAATGTCTGCTATGTGCGTGACCCGCTCCTCCCAGGCTGAAGATGAAGAAGGCTATCGTAAACTCATCGACCAGAAGAAGGACAAGCGCCTGGCCTACCTGCTCCAGCAAACGGACGAGTACGTGGCTAACCTCACGGAGCTGGTGCGTGCCCACAAAGCAGCACAAGCTCTCAAAGAGAAGAAAAAGAAGAAGAAAAAGAAGGTAAGGGCCGTAAATGTCACCGAATTTCTCAGAGATTGGTTAATTTTCTTGACATGATGTTTAAATGACCTTGATTTCAGAAGCCAGAGCCTGCAGATGCCGGCGCTGCGGCGCTCGGACCTGATGGAGAGGTAAGAACAAGACCTTTTCATGGGGGTCCACGGGGGGGTGTCATGTCTGTTTTAAAACGTCTAATGTGTTTTTTTTTTTTTTTTTAATCCTGATGTGTTTAAAAGCCGTTGGATGAGACCAGTCAGATGAGCGATCTGCCCGTCAAGGTGATCCATGTGGACAGTGGAAAGATCCTGACGGGTGTGGACGCTCCGAAGGCCGGACAGCTGGAGGCCTGGCTGGAAATGAACCCAGGGTCAGTGTCTGTAGGATTTGAAATAATATACTGGACTAAACAGTTTAAGCTAAGCAGCCTAAAAGGAGAAGAAGACGCCAAACACAGACCCTACCATCTGTATGTAACACCAGTAATCGAGAGTCATCAGACTGGGCAACGTTGTGCCAATCTTCTGTTTAGTCCATGTAAATTGTAATCTCTGTTTCCTGTTCATAACTAGTAGGAGTGGTAGGTTCATTGTTGTGCATTCAGAGATGGTATTATGCATACCTGGGTTGTAACAAGTATAAGTTACTGGTTCCCTCTCTATCAGCTCAAACCAGTCTCCTCTGACATCAACAAGGCAGAGAACTGTTACTCACTGGATATTTGATTTTTTACAGACTGTTCTCTGTAAACGCTAGAGATGGTTGCGTGTGTGTTGAAAATCCCAGTAGATTCACAGTTTGTGAAATAATCACCAACAACCGTGTCATGTTCAAAATCACTTAAATCCCCTTTCTTCCCCATTCTGACGCTGGGTTTGAACTTCAGCAGGTCGTCTTGACCTTATTTGTGTTAACAGGCATTTGAACAGGTGTTCCTAAAAAAGTGGCCAGTGAGGTCATCTTATGCAGAGACTAGACTGAGGTGAAGGGTTTTCAGTTTCTGTTTTGTTTTTTCCTCAGGTGTTGATATTGGCTTATTTTTTTTTTTTTTTTTTTTTTTGCTTCTTTTTTTTAATCTATTTTCTATTTTGTGCATTTTTCTTAACTTACTTGATTACTTATTTTCTTCATTTTTTGGCTTATTTTGTTTATTTTTGCTCGTACTTTATAATTTACTTCGCTATTTTTTCCACTTTGTTACTTTCCTGGATTATGTTGTTAATTTTAGACTCATGTTGTAATTGTGTTCAGGGTTTGTTTTGTTTCTGTCTTTTAATTTCTGTGACCAGTTCTACTCATTTTGTTCATTTAAATGATTGTTTTGTTTATTTATTCATTTATTACTCCTTTTTCATCACAAATGTAGCCGAGTAAGAGTGAAAATATTCTGCTAAACAGCTACTCTCAGAAGTACGTATTTCTGAACAAACTACTCACATGCATGTAAAGGAATAAATGTACTTAAGTACTTTCTCACCTCATCTCAAACATGTTGTGCTTTAAACGAGACACAACGAAAAGCTTTGAAACAGCAGCAGCACTTTAGTCGCTATCAACTGCATCACATTCGGGCATTTTAAAATGTCACAAAGCAGTCCTGTTTGCTGATTTGTGACATTGCTTCAAATGGCCCACTACATTTGAAGATAGATGTGTCAAAAAGATGAGAAAATCTCTGACAGTCGATAAATTTTCCTCTCACCGTGGCTATCGTCATATCTTTCGCCACGAAGGCTCGATGCAGCTCTTAGAGTCTGCAGATGCAATGATCTGTGCGTGATTTCAGCCGTGCACGAGTGTGTCCAAGCGCAAAATAGTCTGCATATCTTAATATGGCTGAGAAGCTAAAATATGGAAAGATATTGTACTTTAGGGGACAAAAAAAAGGTTTTATACTCTGATGCGTAAAATCAAGGGTGTAGATTTTGTCTAAAGACTGGGAGGAAACAAAGAAAATGAGGAAACA
This sequence comes from Pseudamia nigra, assembly GCA_029823295.1. Classification (NCBI taxonomy): domain Eukaryota; kingdom Metazoa; phylum Chordata; class Actinopteri; order Kurtiformes; family Apogonidae; genus Pseudamia; species Pseudamia nigra. Next base: position 3,077 of record JAQQAE010005161.1, on the reverse strand, counting down.
AAGAACAAAATAATCAGGAAAACGACTAAAAATAATGAGCATTATAATTGAAAAATGAGTAAATGTAAACAGTGTTTTCAAGAAAATGAATGAAAATCAAGAAAGTAAACAAAAATCATTGAGAAATGAACGAAAATGATCACGAAAACAATCAAATTAACAAAATGAGCAAAAATAATCAAGAGAATGAGTAAAAACAAACCAAATAATTTTTTAAAAAGTAACAAAAATGAAGAAAACGAGCAACAAAATGACCAAGAAACCAGTAAAAGTGAAAAAATAATGAAAAATGCGAACAAAAATGATTTACTTTTTAAAATTTGACTTTTACTTTCTGTTGTGGAGTTTGTGTCCCCCAGGATACATTGTCTGCTTAGGATATAAAAATAATGTTACACCGTTTTGCACATGAATTAGTGAATTTATTTCATATTTTGCATGCACAGATTTTAAACTGTTTACTTGCATATGCTTTGAACACTGAAAACCAGTCTAATTTTTAAATGAACACCGACCGGTTCAATCCTCACTCTCCCCATTTATATAAAACTCACCTTCATCATCTTCTTCACTGATTCCTGTCTTTTGGATTAAGCTCTGACAACAATCTGCACGTCTCTGTACATTTAACAGTACAAAAATCTGCCCAAACATCTCAGATATCTGTAATATGCATTCAAGTGTACGATAAATAGTAATTAATAACTTTTATTTCTCGATCAGTGTCTTTGTCCACATACCGTAGGTAGACGTTTTGGACTTTGTGGACCAGGCATCAAGATACAGCTGAATGATGGCGTGAAGTCATATGACCTGAGAAACTCACTTTAGGTGTTTATTATGATATATAGTTTAGAAACTCTAAGCCCCTCCCCCTACACACGGTCAAATGTCTGTATTCCCAAACTATTTAAGGGTTAAAATCTGTGAGCGGCAGCTGCAAGTAAAGTCATACACACTAAGACCGAGTGAAATTTCAAGGATGAGTCAAAGAAGACAAATCTAATTTTCACCATGATCCTAATCTACAGTCTGATCTGTAGTGGGCTGTAAATGCAAATCTTAGTTTGCCAGCATTGACGATCAATCTTTTCATTTTTATTTTTCATTTTTGCCTCATTTCTGTCTCTGTATCTGAACTCCTCATCAGAAAGAGAATTAGTCGGCGTCTACTGCTGGCTGATCATTTAAACCGATACGGCGTTGTGCTGCTGCTTTGATGCACTGCAGGGACGAACGTACGCGTGTGCTGTTCAGTCTGTGAAGGTTTGCTCACCTTCACATGAGAATGAAAAAACCCCTCTTTTACACGCCCCGTTTTTGGCATCCACTCCGTCTCCGCGCTTGTCACAAAACTCTGCACACTCTTACCTAACTTTTTAATTACACACTGAAACTCTTGAATATAAAAAGCCACACATTTTCTTCGTTTTTGAGCGGAGGGAGGGGTTCTGAGCTGTCTTTTCTTTTTCTTTTTTTTTCTCTCCTCCTACTCGCACCGACAGACCTGGCTTCCTCCTACAAACAAGTTGAATTTCACACTGATCTTTACGAGTGATGGCACTGCTGATGATGTACTCGGAGGCTGCCAAAAACATGCGAATGTTCTCGGTTTAGCAGCCGTCCAGCGCTTTCAGACTTTACACCTGTGCGGGGCCTCGATGGCTCAGCTGTGCTGCCTTTTGAACTGTGAGCCACAGAGGCACAGCATATGATAAAAGGCACACAGAATCTGAGAGTAAATAGGCTCGGTTTCAATAGGAATAACCCGCACATGTATATTTCCATTTGTACATCGGAGTGAATGAAGCAGCGGGGCCTGTATTCACTCAGTGGTGACAGCATGATACTGAATCACTTCCAGCTCCTACCGCGCTGGTTTGCACTTTTGCATCACCAGTGAAGAGGTCAAGCAGCAGGAAATTCCTCGTTAAAGTTCAACATAGCGCTGCGTTGCTGATGGATCTGAACCCTGTCATTACGCCGCACTTCACCTCGCCTGGTCTTTTCTGATTCCCATCCTGTACATCGTCAGTTATCATCAGCGTTCCCGCGTTTGTCACTGACATATGCACTCGCATGCGGAGGTGTGGAGAGGACACAGAAACGGTACTCCGGTAAAAGTACTGCTGCTAATAAACTCTTCGGAATTATAGGAATTCAATTAGAAGAAGTATCCATCAACATCAGTATTTGAGTAGGAGTAAAAAAACTACTCAAGTAGCGGGTAACTTGATGTGGGATTTGTTACATTAGTTTTGGTTCAGTTTTATTGGTTATTTTGATCATTTTTGGTCCATCTGTTTGATGGTTTTGATCATTTTTGTCCATTACCTTCATTATTAAGATCATTTTTGCTCATTTTGTTGTATATTATTACTCAGATTTATTGGTTATGTTGATCATTTTTCTCCATTAACTTAATTATTTTGATCATTTTCGTCCATTTGATTAATGATTTTGATCATTTTTTATCTATCACAGTGTAGTACTGTACTTACCACAGTCTAATACATTGCCTTCAAACAAAAGGTATTTTGGTCATTTTTGTTTATCTCCATGATTATTTTGTTATTTTTTTTGTAATTTTGTTAATTTTTGTTGCTTATTTTCTTTATTATATATATTTTTAACTTGTTTTTACCAGTGTTGTTGCTTGATTTGTTCATTTTTACTCATCTTTGTTGCTCATTTTCATTTACTATTATTATCTTTCTAGACGTGCTTGTGGTTTGTTTTTCCTCGACATGTTTCAACAACTTCCTGTCGTCTTCCTCAGAAGGGTCACATGGTCTTACTGTCATGTCTTGCTTGCTGTTTTATAGAGGTTTACCATTTGTTGCTCATTTTGTTTTTTTGTATATTTTTGTTGAGCTTTTGGATAATTTTTTGCTCATAGTGTAGCTTATTTTGTAGACTTTTGTTCAATTTCTTGAGTTTATTATTCCTTTCTGCTTATTTTGTTGATTTGTACTAAGTTCTTCTTCTTTTCCTTTGGGTTGTTCCCTTCAGGGGTCGCCACAGCGAATCATCTGCCTCCATCTCACCCTGTCCTCTGCATCTTCTTCTCTCACACC
>JAQQAE010005160.1:0-17926 GCA_029823295.1 Pseudamia nigra | reverse complement strand
AATGGAAAAGCCTCCAGCAGAAGCAGGGCTCTGGGTGGGTGGCCATCTGCCTCGACAGGGTGGAGTTAGAGGCCAGAGAGACAAAAGAATTTGTTTGTACAGTAGTTGATGGTATAAAGCACATTAAGAAGGCAATAAATGGTATAAATTAACTCTTCACAAGACACACCTGTGATTTCAAATACCATTCTGAGTGACTGCCTCATATACTGTATCTGCTGAGAGAATGCCATGACTGTGCAAAGTTGTCATCAAAGCTAAATCTAGCCAATTTGGAAAATCTAAAACATGCTCTAGGCTGTTTAAGACTTTGATTTTTAGTTTCACAGTTTGGATGTCTTCAGTATTGATGTACAGTGTTGAAAATAATAAAGAAAAAAAACACTGACAGTCATAATGGTATGTTAGTGCATAGACATGATCTACAGAAGGGTGGAGGTAAATATTAGCTAGAAGGTGTTAACACTGTGCCACACCCAGTAAATCATTCACTACAGAGAACAGAGAGAGAGACTGAGCATAATACGCTAGTGTTTCTGTTTTATCTCTCACCAAAGTACTGAGTCAAAAGGGTAAAAGAAAACATTTAATTTTACAAGTTAATGTTTACAAAAATATACTGTAACACAGAATCCAAGCTGTAAGCAAAACCTTTAGTGCATAAAAGAGTTCCTTTTTTTTTTACAATTACAATCTTGTTTTATAAATCTTACTAGAAGTTGCATTTCTATTAAATAAAACTGTTTACATCTGTATACATCTTCATCTGCTACAATAGCGCAAATTCATGGGAACAATTAGACTTCACAAACTGAACATACAGATTTTTCAACACATGATTGAGTTCCGTTACTTTGCATGAGTCATTTGTCTACACCATTTAGCATTTTCTAGGTATGGCCAGCTTTGTGTTTAGACAGTTGACAGTTGCAGGCAGTGTTAGTAACACCTAACTCCTTCCACTCATGTCCTTGTGCTGACTTTCGCAAGATTACGGACAGACTGTTGCAATAACCCACAGTGACAGAGTGTTGAGACTACACCCTTTTCCACGTCTGAGAACCATCCTGGAATGTGCTTGGAGACAAATACTGCATCAAGTGCAAACAAGTGAAATATTACTGCCTAAAAAATGCATTTGGATAACAACTTACAATCAGCCACACAAATGCTAAATTCATTGTGAACACATATTAGTAATACCCATAATACCCAAAGTTGTTACAACTTTAAACCTGCAAAACCAAGACTTTGTAAGACACAACTTTCATACAACTTACTACATCTGCATAGTTTTCAGTGCAAAACTATTCATAAGCAAAGACATTGTAGTCAGCATGGTAGTCAGGAAAAGCAGAGTAGTGTGCACACCCTCTCTACGTGTTCATTCATGTTCAATGGCGTATGAAGCAGTCACACCGTTCAGTACATCCAGTACAATGAAAAGCAAACAGTGTTCAGTCCAGCCTCATTGTTCATTTCATTGTGCAGATATCTGCTAGAGTTTTGAACTTTGGTCCAAGTGTGTTCAGGAAGTCAAGGTTATCCTCTCCAAATTCGCTACAGCACCCCACAGAGCCAGCTGCAGACCCCACCCCCTCAAACCCATAGGAGTGGATGAGGTCATCTGCGTACCGCCCATCCCCTTCTGTTCCCATAGAGTAAAGCTTCTGCAAGGAACAGTAAAAAGCAGAGGAAACATGTTATTACCCAATACTGTGCCACATGATGCCACAAATCTGCTCAGGATATAACAGACAGGCAGATATTACAGAGCCATTAAACAACTCAGCAACAAGTTGAAGTAATAATATTTCAAGGTACTAAGAAATATTAAAGTTTACAGAGAACACTATCTTGGCTTAGTGAACAAGATTATATTACACATGAGAGTTACCTAAGCTCCTTCCGAAGATAACAAAGAAGATATTAAACCTCGGAGAATAAAAGGTGCTTTTCAACACATTTCATCTTGCTACTTTCTCACTCAGCGATAAGGTCTGCTCTTTCTCTGCATTTTTGTGGTTTTCATTATAAAACATTACCTGGTCTAAATAGCGGCCATTTGTTTCCCAGGTTTCCAGAAGTGCTGAGCCTTGCATGAGATGTCTGGTGTCAAAGCCCATGCTGTTCCCAAGAAAATGACTCTCATCATACCGGTCATAGTAGTTGGAAGTATAGTCCTGCATATCTGTCGTTACAATATTTGTGTTATACATCCCGCTGTTGAGGGCTCCAATTGTGCTTGTGCTCTTGTTTCCGACCCATCCTGCATTCACCATTGAACCCTTAACTGAGCCCTTCACTCCTGAGTCAACCCCCAGAGCAGGAGCAGTGAGGAGACTTGAATCCTGTGGAGCAGAACAACAAAAACAAGCAATCAAGTAACAATTACAGGAAAACACAGGTTGCTTTTTAAAAGTGAGAGTCTGAACTAGGGGTCTGCAACCCACATGTGGCTCTTTAGGCCCTCTCCAGTAGCTCCTAAACATTCTCATGCTATTAAAACATAAAATTGTATGGCCAGTGATTCAAATATATGAATCATACACTGCATTATGCATGAATATTTTTTTCTTGAGCAGACTTTGTTTTGACACAAGGACAATTCAATCCAGGTTTGCAGAGCCATTTTTAGATTAAGACTGTACAAAATAGTGTTTTTCCTTCAAAATAGAATTAGTACATTTTTCTTGGAAGTGGTCTGCCAATGACAATGGTAGTGACAAAATACTGCTTATTTTTTATTTTACAAATGCACTAAAACCCAAAGAGCTGTACAACATACAGCATATGTGTCTACTAAATACTTCTGTGTTTTTTCTTAGTTTCCTTAGTTTACAATTCTGTCACACCTGCTGTGACTTGACCGAGTCATCATCACTGCCCACTTTTAACCAGGAAACTGAGTGGCCCTGAGATCTTATCCTATACAGGGCTAATCCTTTTATGGATTGTTTTAGGAATGCAGGCAGAGCTTATTTCAGCTTCACTGTGATTAATTGATTGTACCTGATGATGCTGTAAAATTTTAATTTAAAATGTTTAGATTTAGAATCTTACTGGCTCCTGGAGGGCCTGACACATTAGCTTGATTGTGATTGCTTACTAATTGTGATGTCACAAGTGAAAATATTCAAAACACCTTTTGCTTGAAGCCATCTTGTAAGGATTCTCCAGGACTTGCAGTGCTGAACAATGTCATACTTTCACAGTGTTTATTTTGTCAAATGTAGACTAAACAGTCTTGGAACCTGCATCTGAATTACTCAAGGGTTTTTATGGCTCCAAACAGAATTTTTTTTTCAAATTTCTGGGTAAAAACAGCATGTTCGATAGTAAAGGCTGCTGATCCATAGTTTAGACACTGCTTTCTATTTTAGGTTCCTACCACTTCTTCCCCTGGAGCCTCAGTGTTAGACTTAAGCAGGATTCCACCAGTGTCTCCTATGTCATCCAGGTGCATTTTCTCTCTTTTTGTCACACAGAAAAGGACAAGCAGTAGACCTGCAATTACAAAATATAATACACAGAAGTGCAAAAGTGTTATGCTTTTCCATTAATGAAGAGGTGTTGACATGGCTACCGGTATGAGAGTAAGCTAATTCTTCATGCTGTTTTACATATGCATGTGCACCAAATGTCAGCCTACAAAAAGGAGGAAGGGACTCACAGAGCAGTAGGAGAAGGAGCAAAGGGAAAAGCATTGCCAGTACAGCCAATGGTCCAAATGACACAGATCTTTGCTTCGCCAAACAGACTCCATTCCTACACTGGCAAATCCTGACTTTAACCGTCTGTATTTTTCCGTTGCCCTGCAGGTCTTTAGCCTCCACTTTGACCTCATGTATCCCTGTAGGAAGTGCCGTCTTCGGCTTCAATATGGTTGCTGTGTCTGGAGGAAACACAAGCAAAGAATGCAATGATGTCAATGTTTTAAGTGTCAACAAATACAGCAAATTATGACACATTAAAACAAATACTGCACTTGGAAAAGCAATTTGGGAAAGTTTTTCATGTGACACAAATCCTCCAACACTTTTCACCGGCATTCAGTGTAGCTTTCACTTATGTACATCATTCATTCTGATACGGCTACGAAACAAATACATTAAACTTGAACTCTGTGTTGGTGTATAATTTTTGAGCAGATTTTTAACATTGCTTTGCTGTGGTTAAACTTATCATTAACTAACTGCAGTCAACATCCCCGGCTAAAACATATGTAATCAAACTCTTTAATTAGATTTATGTTGCATAGTAAGAACAAAATGTATCTAATACATACCATTGAATGCTCCCAAAGTCCATTTGCCATTATTTTCTGGCAAATCAAAGCTGAAGGGGGCAGAGAAGGGAGACTCATCTTTGTCTTCAGCCACAACCATTACAGACCCAAACCCGTTATCCGTCTCACACAAGACCAGTTCGCCAGTGGGGAGCTCAGGCACATTGTCATTGACGTCCTCCACCCTAATGATGACGGTACCTGTGCCGGTCTTTGAACCTGTAATGCGTGAGAGGTAAATCAGTGTTAATGTGTGACAAACCTGGGCATGTTGATAATCGCAACACAACAAAAGAACTTTGAGTCTGACATCTGTTGTGTGCCAGCTACTAGGAAATCAGATTCCTCATAAAATGTTGGCATAAGTTTCACCATTACATCAGAACCCTGTCTGTTAAATTAAATGAGTAATCATATAGCACCTTTCAACAGGTGTTCTCAAAAGCGAGGCAAAGCCGAGTCGAGGCCTTTCTGTTTATGATGAGGGTGCGGCTTTTAAACAATAAAACCAAAACAATAATTGATAACAACCTGATATGGTAACTAAGTTGTTTTACAAAACAAAATATCAAAGTTATACCAGTATGGATATTTGACAAACCCCCGGAGTCATACTGAAGTTATAAAACACGACAAGGAAATATGAGAAGAAAATTGCATAGCACTGCGTTTTAGGACCATACACAACTAGGCTCCGTTTAATTATGAAAGAATGTGTTTATCTGATCTCTACTGCTTGTCCTTTTTTACAATCCAAGCCACATAAGTGTATATAAAGGGAACTTACTCGCATCAACAGCTTTCATGGTGATGTTGTAGATTCCATCGTGTACAAAGTGTGATTCCCTATCAATTGTATTTGCAACCTTCAGTTCGCCACTATTTTTGTCAACATTGATCCAGGAAGCTGGATCTTGCAGCTTGTAGTATCTGAGAACACACAGGAAAAATGCTTTAGTACAGTGGTGACAGAGTGCCCTCCAGTGTTTAAGAGACGTAATACGGTATTGTGCCCAAGCCTTAAGAAGATAAATCCAGAGAAAACACAAAAATGTATTTCTGTGCAGGCAATACTTTGTGATATTAAGGAAGAATTGTTACTTGATGCCATTACTGCTCTTGGTCTCGGGATCCACAGCAGTGTAGGTTCCTATAATGGTGCCGTTTGGTGTGTTCTCTTTAACCGGGATGAGAATAGTAGGAGCTGTGAATTCTGGGCCCTCATCAACATTGCCGACAGCGACATCCACTGGGATCGACGACCACTGGGCTGTCGTGCCAGTTAATTCAGCCTCATTACGAGCCATAACTTCAAGTTTTACATTCGGCATCTTCTCATAATCCAACGGCTAAAAAAAAAAAAGGAGTGGATTGTTAACACAGAGCTACTGTTACTTGACAAGTTCTCACAAGATGTTAAGTCTCAGTGTACTATGAAATATAAGTATTATTAAAATATTATTGAAAATAAAATCACCTTTGTCACATACAAAAGACCTTCATTTGTCTTTGGGTCCCTATCAATCCTGAAATTTCCATTTTCGTTTCCTTTGGTGATGATGAATTTAGAAATCCAGTTCGGTGTGTCTATTAAGTCCTTGTCTTCAACAGGAATTCGAAGGATGAGCTGTCCACTTTCGTTCTCTGTGACAGCAGCTGCATACTAGTAGATCCAAAACAGAGTGTAAGTAGAATAAATTCATCATTTTGTTGTGTTCGGTGTCATTTTTAAAATGACTGCTAATAACTTACAGATGTTTTTGTGAAGGTAGGTGGGTTGTCGTTGATATCAGTCACAGTAATGGTCGCTGTGCCTGTGTTAGAAAGACCATTGTATGCTCCATCCATGTCTTTAATTTGTACTATCACCATGTGTTTGTCTTGGGCCTAAAGAAGACAAATCAGAGGGATATGAGTCAAATACAAAGGACGTATTTTAAAGAGGAAAGAAGAAAAAGTATGGTTTTAAAGCAGCAATCATAGACAGTGTTATCTTACACTGCATTTAACATGTTTACCTACTGGTGAGATTGCAGTAACCATTTAATTTTGAGTTCTGTGTTAATTCTCTGTTGAATTGATTAAATTACTAGAGAAGATGCTCACCTCTCTGTCCAAGGTGTTTGTTATGGCTCTGATGACACCTGTTGATGGGTCAATGGAAAACAGGTCTAATTTGGACAGGAGAGTATACTTGATCTTCACATGGAGGGTTTTTTCTTGGTCTCTGTCTGTAGCACCTACTGTGCCGACCACAGTCCCTGTTAAGCAAATGTTTGTTAAATTTGTGAGTAACCTCAGTAAAAGTCAAGAGAAATGTGATTACTGTTATTTACATCCTCACCTGCTGTGCTCTGCTCAGGAACAGAGAACTGCAGTGGGCCTGTAAACGTAGGTGCATTGTCGTTCACATCATCTACTGTTACGGTGACGGGCAATGGCAAATCTGTTTCCAGATTTGTTTTTTTGTCAAACACTTGGACTATCATCTGAAAAGAAAATCACATTTCACTGGGTTACTACACTAAGAAATACAAAACAAATGTGAAGAAGTGCAAAATATGTAACAGAGATAGATCATTTTCCTCATGAGACTAAGAACTTAAAACAACTTGCAAATAACCATGGTTTTATACTCAATTTGAAACATACAGTCTTGATGAAATCAGTCATTCCCAAATTTACTCTGTTCAAGACCCCAAAAAGAAATGTTGTGTATCCTTGGGACCCAGGAGATTTTCTCTCTTTTTGGCCTTTAAATTAAATTAGACTGAACATAGTCTGCATATTTTGATGCAATGCTGTCTGTACAAAATGAGGAGAAAACACACCAAATAATCATCAAAATTAATCACCATGGACCAAAAAAACAAATGATTAACACATTAATAAATAAAATGTACAATCAGCAAAATGTACACAATAATTTAGAAAATAGGTAACAATCAAAAACTAAAGTAAAATATTAAAAACCAACAATTGACAGAAAATATAATCCAAGAAAATTGATAAAAATGTTTAAAATGAGCAACAATGAATAAAACTGAACAAAGCAATTTAGAACAAAATGAACAAAAATCTAATACATAAATATATTAATAAACAAAAGCAAAAAAAAAAACAACTTCCATTTTGGATCCTGGCCCTCGCTGTGGGAAAGGGGGGAATAAATGAACGAGAAAAAAATAAACAGAGTAATTCATAAGACAACAAGCCCAATTTTACACTTACTACAAACGTTGGGAACTCTTCACGGTCAACAGCCTTGTTCACACTCAACATCCCACTCTCAGAGTCCAGGCCGAAAACTCCCACTGGGTGCTGATCGTAACCGGGCCCAGTCATGGTATAATACACCTCATACTTGGCTGCGGAATCGGACACGACCTACAACAAAAACCATGTTGCACATTTAGTCAAATTAATTGTAACACAATTACCACCTACAGTATAATAAATACCTGATGTTTATTCTGTCATAGTTGAAGCTCCGTGTTTAGTGTTAACGTCAAAGCAGAAAATACAGTTATATCAACATGTATAATGATAATGACAATCAGTATTATTTATTAAAGATGATTTATTGTTATCTGCATACTTTTATTGTAAAGAAATAATCACAATAATTCAGATTGACTAATTTTGTTTTCATATTAGCATTAAATAAAAATAATTATAAGGTGACAAGGACATTTTTCTGTTTGCATTTTTTACATCTTTATTACATTTCTTCTTGTTTTTGCATCTTTTTGATTTTTTTCATGTCTTTCACATTGTTTGTTTTCATGCTTTAGGTTCTTTTTAATGATTTTGCATCTTTATGACACACTTATACTGTATATTATACACAAGGTTTAAGAAATTTATTAGACCACCACCCAAGTTGTAAGGTTAGTGGCACAGCTGCTCGAAACCATCAGTATTTATTTTCTGTTTCTGTAATGGTTAATCAATCTGTGTGTGCAAGCTCCTTAAGCAAACTGATATTTTTCTTGTCTGTGAAGGTTCTGTCAGGCAGGTCATAGTTTTCTTCCAAGTTAGATCCGGACACTGGACTGATATGTTTCATAATTATTATTATTTTAGTTCATTTGCATTTTGTTTAAGATGCCAGATCACAGCCATTTACTTGCATTCCTGAACAGAAAAAAATGTCTCAGTGGTTCAAAATTACGCTTAATATTATGCTCAAATTTGGGTATAAAACGTTAAATCCGCTTAAAACTTGACCGTCAAACCAATGTAAGGTTTGCGCCACAGCTGTCCTTAATCAACATGCATGGTAATTACCAAAATGAGTTACTATGTCTCTGTAATTGTTAACCCACCAGTTTGTGAAAGTTCTTCAATCATACAGCTATTTCATATGAAAAGTATTTGTAATTTGTCATTTTGCGGTTCTGCAAATGCTGAACGAATCGAGTTGAAACATGTGAATCCAAATGTATAACTGGGTCATGCAGGTATGAAATCAACAGAATAAATCACAGTGAAAAGTAAACAGAAAGTGAATAGATGTGTCTGGGTCTAAGCTTTAGATAATGTAGTTAAAAAGACATGAGAAACAGAGCAGCGAGGGCAGTAAGGATATCAGATTTATTTTATAAGTGATGCATTAATGACTAGAACACTGTGCTGTACATGCTGCAGTAGAGTAGATTATGGTATACAAATTCAAAGATAAGCAATCTCTAAAGACAGTGCATGTGATTACTGACAACTGACCTAAAGTGCTAAACAAATGTAAAACTAAAAATAAGAAGAGCAAAATAAGAGCATGCTTTCATTTCATAAAGTTCCATAGGTCCTCCCATGACCTTATCCGGGCTTTTATTTTGAAATCCCAGTAATTTTAATGAGACAATTGCATAAAACTAAATATTTTCAGGAGTATAAAAGACAGAAATATAAAATGTAACAACATGTCCATAGTGAGCTGAACATTTTGGTAGTCAAACAGATGAACAGAATAAAAATACAGAACTATTAGATTACCTTTTCAATATCTTGTGGAAAAGTGCCTTTATCATTCTCCAGTATGTTGAACGGAGGTGGACTCCATCGCCTCTTGGTGCGCTTCAGAATCTCACGGTTAGGTTTCTGTGACATGAAAACAAGAACACGAGTTACAAAAACACTGTTTAATTATTATTGCCATTTTGGGAAAAAGTTGTAGAAACTCTAAAAGCCATTTCTGATTTAAGAGCAACACCAAAACCTGAAAATATGTTGGGTATGAACTTAGACTAAAAAAAAAAAAAAAACACAACAACAACAACAACCAGACACTGTATGTTTTAACACATTTGAGGTTTCAGCCATGAAGCAACTGACAACACCACAACTAAAACCTGGTTATCAAGAGCAGATGTAAAAAACAGAATGATTAAACTCTGCATTATCCACGATGTCAACAATAATTAATGGAATAAACATTTGGCCCTTTTTCCCTCAGTCTACTTGAATATTCAACACTTTCACTACCAAAAGCAGATTCTTTGATCGTGGACAATGGTGGGTAAGCAGAAACAGTTCTCAAGTAAAAGTACAGTACTGTGACTCAAGCCAAAGCAGAAGTACTCATAAAAAAAGTACTTGAGTAAAAGAAGTTTGTCATACATTTATTTGAGTTTTGTCTTAGTAATGGTTATTTTGATTGTATTTGTCAATGTGCTTGACTGTTTTCTTTTATTTTTTGTCATTTTGTTGGGTATTTGTTGATTTTTTTGCAATTTTCTTGAATACATTGTACAATATTATGACTTTACATAATTATTTTGATCCTTTGGTTGCACATTTTGTTGATTTTTGTTCAGTTTTAATTATTTTAATCATCGTCCTTTTGTTTGACTGTTTTGTTACATTTTTCTCATTTTGTTGTGCATTTGTTGGTCTTGCTTTTCAATTTTTTGGGTTATATTGTAGTTTCATGACTTATCGGTAATGTGCTCATTTGTTAATTTTTGTTCAGTTTTATTGGTTACATTGATCATATTTGTCAACTTAATTGATTGTGTTATGTTTTCCTCATTTGCTTGTGTATTTGTTGATTTTTTTTTATTCCACTATTGAATATTTTAATTAATTTACTTGATTATTTTTCCCTTACATGACAAAATGAGGAAATGTATCTCTTTAATTTTCTTTTTGATTATATTGTTGATTTTGGTTGATTTGTTTCTTCTGTTCATTTTTGTTCATTTACTTGATTTTTTTGTTGTGTATGTTGTTCATTTTTAATTTATTTTGTTGCTTTTTTATATTCTGTTCCGTTTTGTCTATTTACTTGATTATTTTTCTCTACTGTTGCAGAATTTGTTGTGTATTTTGTTCATTTTTTATATTTTTTATTTGTGTTCATTCTGTTCCTTTTTTGTTCATTTACTTGATTATTTTGTCCATTTTCCTCACTTTGTTCCAGCATAAATGTAACTAAGAGTAAAAGTATTCTGTAAAACAACTTCTCTCAGATTTAGACATTTTTGTTAAATACTACTCAAGCGCATGTAACTGAGTAAATGTACTTGAGTACTACCCACCTCTGCTTGTAGGTCCTTTTATAATGTCTGTAAGTGAACTGAACTGTGTAAATTAAAATGATGTAGTGGAGTTAAGTACGTGAATTGTGAAAAGAAAGTAGAGTAGTGTGAAATAAAAACAGCCCACTCCCACAGTCACAAATCAGTGGACGATGAAAACAGCGTTACCCTGTCCTGCGCTGTCCTGCGGAGAAGGCGAACGTCCGTCGTACTTCTCAGTCCGGTGTTATCCCGAGCCAGCACAGAAAATGTCCGCCCGCCGGAGGACACGGACACCGGCTTTGTTGTTTTAATCTCCCCGTTACTTTCTATTCTGAAGTCTGGGTCCAGTGAAGTTAAACGCACTAGGCTGGAGTCACAGTTGACGAGTTCAACTGAAAACCAACAGAGACGACGGGGAAGAGGAGAAAACGAGCGTTAAGTGAGACACAAGCGTTCGTAATGTATGCGTGTTCCGTAGAGTGTCGTAAATTCATCTGCAAATACCTTTCGTGATTGTTTCTCCTTCAGGAACTGTATTTGGAAGAACTACTAATACAGCTGAATGGAGAGAACACGATTCCACACGGTAGGACAGAACCTGAGGGTGAAAAGGCGGCACTTGAAGAGTTTGTATAATAGCGAATTTCTGTAACAGCTTATGAAATGTAAAAAAAAAAAAAAAAAGTATTTAAAACATGACACAGTGAACGCATTCTCTGTTCATATCTCGCAAATAAGTACAGTAGAAGCTTTTCAAGCAGCAGACTGTTGCCCCATAAACAAAAGTAAAGTGCTTACCAACAAAAGGCAGATGGTAAAAATTAAAACCTTCGCCATTTTTAACGACTTCTGCAAACGTTCCCTGTCCAAAGTTCGACCGAAAATCGCTTGACAGTCCTCCACAAGGTGACAGACGATAGATACGCGGAACTTAGTTTTGGGATGGAAAAAAAAAACAGATATATCTGTTCCCACAACTGCAGCTCAGAGAGTGAGTAAACCGACAGTAAAGCTATGTGTCGCTACTGGCTATGAGTCAGTGGCGGGTGAACACACCTGCTGCCCCACCCACAGCCTGCACCCCCTCCTCGGCTCGGTTCTCCGGTGCTCCAGCCCTGTCACGTCCGCAGATGCAGTATGTTCCCTACTCATTGCTGCCAGTAGGAGGAAACGCCGGACAATGGCTCCGAGCACCAAACGTCTGCGGAAGACATTTTGAGCATGTTGTATACAGCTAATTATCCCAGGGAGCATATGTTTAACCATAGGACTCCATGTAAATTGTGTATCAGCTCCTTTCTGGAACATTCCACTGACTTCTTTAAGTTGCAACAAAATATCTATCCTTCTTATGCTGCCTTTACTAAACGTCGAGCTGAGCCAATTTTTCCGCCAATTTGTTTATCATTTTGCTCATTTCTTTTTCAGTTTTTTCTTATTTTTAATTTTTTTTTTCTTATTATTTTGCTAAATTTTATCAATTTTGTTTCATCATCTTTGGGTGGAGACTTGACAGTTTTCTTTGTCTTGATTATTTCGTTCATTGTTTGCTTTGTTGTTTTTTTTTCATTGTTGTTGATTGTTTTTTCCAAATTGTTTTGTTTTGTTAAGCCTTTTGTTATTTCATTATTTTGTTATTCCTTTCTTTGATTTGTTGATTATATCATTTATTGTCTCAACAATTTTTGTTTTTTGTTGTTGTTTTTTTTTTGTTATTTTGTTTATTTTCCAGATTATTCACTTTTGGTCATTGATTTGTTCACTATTTCTTTTATTTTTTATTTTGATTATTACCTTGTTCATTGTGTTGATTATTTTATTAATTTTGGCCATTTTTGTGATTATATTGGACCCTTTCATTCATTTTGTTGAGCATTTGGTTGATTTTTGTGAATTTACAGGGGGGTTTTGTTCCCTTTTATTCATTTTGTTGAGTATTTGTTCCTTTTGCCAAACTTCTTGATTATTATGGTCCCTTTATTTATTTTGTCGAGTTTTTTTTTTTTCATTTTCATGATTATTTTGGTCCGTTTTGTTAAATATTTTATTCATTTTTGTCTATTTTCACGATTATTTTGGTCCTTTTTGTGAACTATTTTGTTTAGTTTTGTCTAGTTCTTGATTATTTTGTTCTCTTTTTTTCATTTTGTACAGCATTTTGCTCATTTCTCTCAATTTCTATGACTTTTCTTCTTTTTGTCAAGTATTCTGTTCTGATTTTTATTCTTTTTTTTTGCTTTTCAACATTATACTTTTTTATTAATTTTGTTTGATTTAGTGTTTATTTTACTCATTATGATTTAATACTGGCTTTCACGGCACTACATAAAAATGAAGAAAATAAGTTCAGGCTTTAGTCTAGTATGTTTTTTGCTTTACATTTAAATATTAAAAAATCTGTCATACGTGGATTCATTTAGATTTAAAAAAGGAACATGATGTAGCATTTTGTATTGAATTTGTGTTCTTTTCAGTCCAGAATCTTGATCTCAAAGAGTTTGGGAAACACTGTTACCTTTTACAACCTATAGAAATCAACCATTTTATATACACTGGGCAGTGGCCTGTTTCGGTGCATGCTTGTTTTTCAGGAGTATCTGGTGTCTGAAACTTCTCCCAGGTCTCCACACATTGACCTCTGTATGTCCCTCCTTTCTCCACCACAGCTCCACTGAAGCATTCTGGCAGGAGGAACCAGGCTGTGCTCTTCACTTAACCCCAAAGGAATGTGCACTGAATGCGCAGCCTGGTGTGGGGGAGGCTTGGGAGCTTCACACTCTCACTATAAACTGATGATAAAAGAGAGTGGTTTGGACCCAGCAAACCCCTGGTATGTGTCCTTTATTAAATAATGTCCTATGATTCTACCATGAGTGATTGTTGTTAAATGGAGCAGTGGGAGGCCATTCTGCCTGGGGCTTCAACAGGAAAGGTGAGAAAATGTCAGGAAGACTGCACGGCTGTACGTCATGGGCGTGAACATCATGGGACGGGCTGAGTCTTAGCAACAAATTCAAAACAGACTCAGCAAAATAGCGTCTTGTGTCACTCCCAAAGTGAAATGAAAAGTGGGAAAGCTCTGATGATACTGTGTGGACAGACCACACAGTTTAAATTCACAAAGGCATGAACTGGTTTTGCTTGTGTCCAGTCATTTTGGCAGTGTTGTCATCAAATTACTTATCTGTGGATTAAGGGCAAAGGTTTCGTTTGACATTTTTAGTCATGCATGCATGGATCCTCCATTTTCACTCTCTTTTCTTGTTCTGGTGAATATGATCATGCATCAGTTAGTGCTTTATCTGCAAGTGTGTAAAGGGACTAAAAAAGGAAATATACAAAGGAACAAATAAAATGAGGAAAATAGGGGTTAAAAACAGCAAAATGGGACCAACCTTAGGAAACTTTATTTTAAACCGACATAGAGCATTTTTACAGTAAATGAACCCACATATTACATTTTTATTTAATTGTTTAAATAAAAAAGATGACTTAGATATAAAAGAACTAAACTTATTACTAAGAGTTAAATCAATGAAACTGAAGGAACTTGTCTAACAAAATAATTCACAAGCTGCACTGACATTAGCAAAAAAAAGAGCAAAATAATAATTAGGACAATAAATCAAATTGAACAAAAAGGGAAAAAAATCCTCCAAATGAACAAAAGTGACCAAAATGAGCAACAAAATGATCAAAATAATTAAGAATATGAACACAAAAAGAGCAAAATATCTGCAAAATAGGGAAATAAATGAGCAAAAATGAGACAAAGCTCAGAAAGGTTACATCTAAATGAGCATAATATCTACATTTTGTACTGTAATTGAACCCATTTATAAGATTTTTTTGTATTTTACCCTTTAAATGAAAAAGATACGTGTGTTACTGAAGCACTATGAGAAATGAACAAAATAATCCCCAAAATGCAAAGAAATGAGCAAAATCAAATCATAATCAAGAGAATGAACTAAATTGAGCAAAAAGGAACAAAATGATCTTCATGGTAAATGAAAGTGAACAAAATAAGCAACAAAATGAGTAAAGAAAGAACAAATATGTCATTATTCATCAAGGTTTTCTAGAAGCAAACTTGACAAACCACAAAATAAAGGAGCGGCGGGGCCAACGAAGACATGTTTTTGTGTCTTGTCTTTTTTGCACGTTACTGATATTGAAACATATTATACATAAACATATATAGACAATATTTAAACCCAAAGTTTAAAGATCAACAGTGAGTTTGTTGACCCTATAAGGAATTGGTTTGCAGCAAAGATACAAAGACACTTACACACTAATCGAGTTCACAAACACTTGTGACATGAACACATTAAAAACATGATACATCGAGGTCCACAAAGGTTACTTCAGCATGTCGTGAAAAGTGCACAAATGCAGAGCAGTAATGAAATTAGTAGGCAAGTAGTTGCAGGAACAATATAAACTCTATTCTTCTTTGTCCTCACTACAGGCACTATACACCGTCAACCTGAGGTACTGTAACATGATCAAACTCCTCAAAAACCGGATCAACCACCTGCCAGATGTATAGGTCCATATGTTGCTCTTGACTCCTCCCAGAAATCTTGCTTGCCTCCTTGATGAGGCTACCAAGTCGGTTTTTGTTTGATAAATTATTACAATAAATTATACGTACAACTTGTATTGGTACATGACGTGTGCAGACATCTCTGTGTTATTATGTCTCAGACTAGACGCAGGGCTTGTTTCTCTCTTGGCATGCATCAATGTGTATTTAGTCACCTTCCAGCTTTCCCGGAACACAAAACAAGGTGCATTAAAAATATGTTAGCGCATGTAAGCTTTGGGAACATGTTGCTTGCATCACCCCCATCAGCAAAACACATGCTGCCAGGATGTGCAGGACAGAATCAGATGACAGTTTTAAACACAAGTGCCATGCATTTCAGCTGTGAGATTTACAGCCACGTCTTATAGTGTTTGCCTGAGGTTAGAAACTTTTCCAGAATGTGCTCCTCCACCCTGGTCCACACCCTTGGCTCAGAGTTGCTGCAGGAGGCCAGGAGGTGGATTCACATCATCCGACTGTCAGTGTTCGGATGAGACAGAGATGACAGAAAAGTGCACCGACGAGTTAGTGTTTTCGGGTAAGTGACATGATGAGTAATTATGTGTCCATTTGTGAATGCAAGATGAACTGAAGATAACAGTGACTCATGTGTTAATCAGACACATAATAAGCAGGTAGAATGTCTGCAATTAATACCAATGTCGTATGCAATCGTCATTTCGGCAATAAATCCTCCCTTCACCTGCCAAAACCTGGCTTTTTAAAAACAGTAATGTAAGAAATTTGGTAAAGCGTCAGAAGGATTTGTTTTATCTATATTGTTTTGCTACAATGAGATGTATTGCTTTACTACACCAGTACTGTACAATATGAATGAAGTGGATGCAAAATCAGTAGTTGTCCAGTTCAAATTTGACTTTTGCACAAGAATCCATTAAAATAACCAACTTCTGAATTTTGAAACGCAAAACTCTACCCCTAGCAATGTTCTGGGGACCCATGTTTTAGACCATCTCTACCAAAATTGTGAATCTATAAATCACGACAATAAGAGAATTTGTGCAAAAGTTAATGTTACTGACCGTTCTAACAGCTATTCATAATATTAAAAGTCTTATGAAATGATTTTTAATAGGTAAATGAGCATTTTTTTGAAGGGATATAGTGTGATTTTTTTTTCATATATGAGCTTTTGAAGACATGTAAGCATTCACAAAGAATATTAGAATCACAATTATCAGAACAGTACAAATATTCAGTCTCAAAATCATAATTCTTGCTTGTGTAGGAATGAATATTAATAATAGGGTGATCATTAATTGTTGAATGTTTCAGGGAGAGTTTGTTATGTTGATGGAGCATCAACTGTCACTCAATATCATATTCTATTTTTGCCTAAGACATAATAGTGTAACAGTCTTGGAAATGCCAATATACTGTATTTTATTGAGAGTGGAACTTAAAGTACATTTCAAAATCTGCTAAATTTCAGATATACTACCCAGGGTGGAAGGATGTTTTTGGTTCTAGAGGACTGACTGATATCAATGGTTGTATATTTGTGACATCACAAATGTCCAGGGATCCGAATGGCTTGTTTCAGGTCCAGTTATATGGAGAGGGTTTATTTTCCTCCTTTGAGAATTTGAATACTTTATTTTAGAGCCCCCAATGTTTTATAATAGGACATAAAAGCTGTTTTTAAAAATTAATGTCAACATATTTCAGACAAAAAAAATTACAATTTAATTTTAGTGGTACTGCAGCCCACAATAACACCACTAGTATTTACCAAAATCATCTTTATGTATTGTTTTTGCCCTTGTGTGTGAGAGAGTGTGTCTGTGTCTACATGTTTACACCTGGACAGATTTTCACCATACCTGGTGAGAATATTACTTGGATGGATATGATTAACTTCTGGGGTGGATTGCTCAAGGTCAAGGTCACCCAGGATATCTTTGAAAATACATTTTCCATCATACCATGACAACCATCCATGCTACAGAAGTAATATTAACCTCAAAATAACTGGAAAATGACTTGATATCATCTGGTTGAAATAAAAGTATGATAGAGCCCAAATTAAGTCATAAAATGACTTCAGATATGGATTATTCAAAATTATTATTTCCATCTGTGCATATGTGTAGGGCATTCACTGGCCCTTCAGAGTTTTTTCCGTTATATGTTTCTGGAATTAATCCACCAGCATGCACAAGCTCTTTAATCACTTAATTATTTTTCGTGCTAAAATGTATTTAATACAATCCATGAATTTTTGTGTTTGCTGTTTCACAAAAAAGCAGAAAAATAGTAAAGCACAATGTTATTTTTGATTAAGTCATCAAATCACAGTAATTTACTTGCATTCCTGAAAAGAAAAAAAATGACTTGTATGCTAGGTTGGACAGTAAGGAGGGAAAAAATTATTTATACAGGTTGGCACAGCAGAGAAATAGAGATGGGAAGGACGTGCAGCAATTTAGGGTGATTAAGGACAGAGAGGGAAATGTATTGACTGATGACAGAAGTGTGTTGGGAAGATGGAAAGAATACTTT